>PVJX010011896.1:14112-52092 GCA_004027295.1 Dolichotis patagonum | reverse complement strand
CCTCCTGAGTGCTGGGATTACAGGACTATGCCACCACACCCAACTACGGGTTTGAATTTGTGATCTTCCTACTTACGCCTCCCAAATTGCTGGGATTATGGGTCATTGTGTGTATGTATGTATTTATTAATTTGTTCTTTTGGTTTTTTTGAGAGTATCTTGCTCTATAATTCAGACTGGCCTTAAACTCACTATGTAGCGCAGACTGGCCTCAAGCTCAAGGCAACCCTCTTCTCTCAACCTCCTGAGTATAGGGCTTGCAGGCATACACTATCATGCCTGGCAGGTCATTAGTTTTTAAATTAGCATTTCTCTGATGAATAAGGATTCTTTCAAGGGCTTATTTGCCATCCATGTGTTGTCTTTGGGTAACATTACCTGTGCATCAGTATGGTTCTTGGTTCTTGTCTTTTTTTCTCTCTTTTTTTTTTGTATTGGGGATCAAACTCAGGACCTTGCACTTGCCAGGCAGGTTCCATGTCACTGAGCTATATCCCTGGACTTCTGCTTTTTCTTTGGGTTTGGGAGAAACATTTTTTTAAGTATTAAAATTGCCATATTTTGTATTTAAATTAGATTATGGAATAGGAGGTAAAAATACCATAAAGGGAAAGCTTTACTCTAGCCTGAAATAAGCGGGAAAGTTTTATGGACATGTAAAACATTCCTGTGAGACACGAAATGGAGGGGACAGTGTAAGCAAATGTGCAGATATGATGTGAATGGTGTCTTGGTTACTTTTCTCATGTTGGGACAAAACACCCAACACCCAAAATGAAGAAAGGAAAGGTTTATTTAGCTTACAGTTTCTGGAGATTTCGGTCCATAATCATCTGGCTTCAAGGCAGAGTGGCATGGCACTAGGGCAACACTTAAAGGCAGCAGAGCAGAAAGGAGGGAAGAGCAAGCCTCTTTTCCTCCTTTATAGTGTGTGCAGGCTCCTCCTCTGCCTGAGTGAGTGTAGCACTCACAAAATTCCAGTGCCCTCCTCTTATGCAGGATGAGGATATTTACAAAGTAAGGATGGTGGCTCCCTGCTGAGTCTCTTAGTTAAACTTCTAAACTTCTCAAATTCACACAGTGTATCAGCTATAACAAATGTATATATTGCAGCTTTTTACCTGTTCAGACCATATTTTTAAAAACCTGGTCACTCCTACTCATGATCCCAGCCTTTAATGAGTTTGCAATCTAGCAGCACAGGTGAGACCAACATCTGTCATTAGAGTGTTATGAATACAGCAAAGAGGAAAGTATGGGTTGCTATGTGAGAGTATGGCAGTAGTATTTAAGATGGTCTGCAGAGTGTGAGAAACAGTTTTTAGAAGGAAGTGACAAACTGGAAGGTAAGTGAGTGAGAATGTCTCAGGTGAAGTTGTGGAGGAATATTCTGTGTTGAGAGGAAGCATACTTAAAAATACTTAAAAGCATTTAACCTTGCCGGGTTTGTAGGGTAAGATAAAGGGGTATAGCCTGAGACTAGTTCCTAAAGAGGTGATTTAACAGCGGAGTAATATGGTGAGAGTGTGGTTTTGGGGAAGAAACTTGACCCAGATCTCGTTTTTTTCTAGGTGCCAAAGAAACGTTGTTAGGGTTTATTAAGAATTGAGCTATCCTTTTCTATTTGCTTTTTTTTCCCCCTTCCAGGTTTATTTTCTTTTCTTCTGAAGTAGCTTATTTCTTGTCTTAAGTCTTTTCTTTCCCTGTAGAGCTGGGTATTGAACCTAGGGTATTGTACTACAAATGCTCTAGCCCTGAGATGCATCCCCAGACCTTTTTACTTTTTACATTTTACTTTGAGACACGATCTCGTTAAGTTGCCTCCACTGACCTCAAACTAGGGGACCCTCCTGCGTTGGCTTTCTGAATATCTTGGCTTATAGGAGTTTTCCACCATGCCCAACTGGTCCTAGTTCAGTGATAATTTAAATGGTTAAGTAGTTAAATTTGGGATTTAACAGAGACAGTACTCTCATCTGTAAGGAAACCAAAGAAACTAGATGTTTAAGTTACCAAACACACACATACACACACACACACACACACACACACACACACTCTCTCTCTCTCTCTTTCTCTCTCTCTCTCTCTCTCTCTCTCTCTCTCTCTATATATATATATATAGCTATGGTTGCTATGGTTTGATTTTGAAGTCTATATATATAGAGAGAGAGAGTTTGGTAATTTTTGTATATTATATAATTAATTAATTAATTAATTTTACAGGAACCTACTATGCAGTTCAGGCTGAGTTTGAGCTCATTTTGTAGCTCAGGCCTTCAGCTCATTTTGTAGCTCAGGCTGGTCTCAAACTCACAATTCTCCTGCCTCAGCCTCCTAAATGCTGGGATTATAGGTGTGTGCCACCACACCTGACAAACTATGAAATTTTAAGTCTTACAAAAAATTTGTTGTTTTATCTGTTGATACTTTATGTCTGATTTTTATGCCTATAATGCATATACCTCAGAATGAGTTTACTTCTCAAAAAAGATGTTTAGTAGTATCTTAAACTTTCTCCGAGAGTTTGTAGTAGCTTAGATAGAAGAAAATCATTGCTATGGTTTAATTTTGAAGATGGAATGAAAGAATCATTATTTTTGTGAAGAGGGAATGTTTCTTATGAAACCCAAATAGTCCTAGAATCACTTCCTTTCCTAACTATTTTAGGATAAGTTTTGTCCTTTTGAAAGTTTGTTCCTGTCAGGATAATGACACAGTAAATTGCTTATTATTTCTGTAAGCATCTCTAAATTTAATTTAAGCATTAGAGAATTACATTTGTTAAATTTGCTTTGTAAATAATGGATATATACAAATTAATGGTGTTTTTACAACAAAAACTGAATTATTTTACCTTCATAGCGCTGGCTGACAGAGCAGAGAGCCCAGTGTCCTCATTGCCGGTAAGTGTTTTGCTACAATTATTTTATTATTTTTGAACTTGGAAAATATTAAGGCTGTGGGGTCAGAGTGTGCCCTAGAATTCATAAGAGCATTTTTTTCCAGTTTGCTAGACTTTTCTTATGAATACTGTTGAATAGAAAACAGTGTCTAGAGAAAAAAGACAGACTAATTTATGTGATTTAGGTTTATTTAGGAAACATTACATTGTTCAGTATGTTCTACCCTTGTGCCTTTTAGAAAATCATTGAATAACTTCTTTGAGAGGTGGGGCGGGGGATGCTAGGCATGAAGGTCTTTATAGTGAGCTATATCTGCAGTTCTTTTTTAGGTTTTAGTTTGAGGCAGGGTCTTTTTAAATTGCTGAGTTTCCCAGGCTGGGCTTATATTTGTGATCTTTTTGCTTCAGCCTCACAAGCAGCTGGGATTATAGGCATGTGCTATTATTTCTGGCTTGTTATTTACATATATGTGTGTCTGTGCATGTGTGTGTATGTTTTGTTTTTATTATTTTATTTGTTTGCAGTACTGGGGACTAAACCCAGTGCCTCCATAGTGACTCACACTCTGTCTATTCAGAGTGTCTGCATATGTGTATGTGTATGTGTGTGTTTTGTTTGTTTTGTTTTTGTGACAGGATCTCACTAAGATGTCCAGGTTAGGCTTCAATTTAACTTGCTTCAGCCTCCCAGAGTGCTGGGATTACAGGTGTGTGCCACCACACCTGGCCATGATTTTTAAAAAGTGGTAGGTATATTTTGTTGTTTTTTTTTTTGTACTGGGGATCAAACTCAGGGCCTCATGCTTGCCAGGCAGGCACTTATGGTGCTGAGCTAACTCCCTGGCCTTAGGTATCCTAATATAATGTATACGTGTCATTTTTTAAGAATCCACTGTAATAATCCATTGTAATAACTATGTCTTGATTTATTTATGCCCATATTGAGATACATAGGGTGTTTCTACTTTTTATGTCAGTGCATCTTCTGCCCATTTTTTATTCTGTATTGTTTACTTTTAACTTGCAACAAGACCAGCCGTATTACTGTATTTCTACACTATCCAGTATGTTAGCTGCTAGCTACCTGTGGTGATTGAGTACTTGAAATGTCTAGTGTGAGCATGTGATAAAATTTCAAGGTTTTCTTTTCTTTTCTTTTTCTTTTTGTTTTGGCCTTACTGAGACTAGGTTTTCACTATGCAGTTCAGGCTGGCCTTGAACTCATTTTGTGGCCCAGGCTTGCTTCAACCTCATAGCAGTCTTCCTGTTTCAACCTCCCAAATTCTAGGATTATAGGTGTGTACCACCAAGTGTGGCCTGATGTTTAAATTTTTTAAAAAAATTAAAATGGTGACATGTGGATATCAACTATCCTTTTTTTTTTTTTTTGTAGTTCTGAAGACCAAACCCACTTTTTTTTTTGAACCTACTTGAGCACACTAAGGCATGTGCTCTACCGTTGAACTATACTTGTGGCCCCATGAATATCATTTTATACAGTTCTATGATTAAAGATTGAAAATTAAGTCTGTACTGTAAATTATCAGTATTTTTTTGTTGATTTTTCTTTTCAGTAAATGGTGTAAAACCATAACGTAATGGGTTCAAAATTTATATTTCATTGTTTTTGTTATTTTAATAGTATTGTGATATGAATATGGTTATGAGCTCTGATTTAAGGAATATACTTATTTTAGAAAATTAATCTCAAAATCCCGAGTCAGAATATATGTGTGAATTTTCTTCCCAGTGCTCCATTGCAGCTACGAGAACTAGTAAATTGTCGTTGGGCAGAAGAAGTAACACAGCAGCTGGATACTCTTCAACTCTGCAGTCTCACCAAGCATGAAGAAAATGAAAAGGACAAGTATGCCCTCAATTTCTTACTTCAAATAGATTTCACTGCATGCCATTTTAATGGTACTATATAAATGTGCATCTATGCGAGTGTGTGTGTGTGGTGCTGGGTATTAAATCTAGGGTCTCATGGCCATGAAGCACAGTCTGCCACTGAACTAAACTTGCAGCCCAAATGATGCTATGCTATGCTATGCTATGCTATGCTATGCTATGCTATGCTATGTTACGTTATGTTATTTTTTGGTACCAGTGATTGAACTCACAGTCTGGCAACTGCTGGGCTTATGCTGGGCTCATGCTGCTGAGCTAAATCCCTAGCCTGTCTAATGACACTTTAATAATAATTTTCTTTTGGTTATTTATAAATAAGAAATTTAATATTTCTTAAATCATTCTTTCATTTGACAATTTTTTAAATATTTAAAACAAGTTATTAAAATGTTTAACATTTATGACATGAATATGTATACATATTTATACATATACATAAAATGCTTACTACATTTAGGGGAGATAGAGGAACAATTTCTGTCTGATTAATGGGAACACAATGATAATATCATGTTATTTTTGGAGAATGCCTTGGGAATAGAATCTTTGAGCAATAAGAATTAACAAATAGTCTTTCATTATATGATGGTGCAATTTTGATCATATCTGGAGGGTTATGAGGATAGATATAGTAATATGACAGTCATCTGTTTTATAAGTGGAGAAACTACAAGGTTAATTGCAGGGCAACACTGTCCAGCAATGGTAAAATAACTTAGGAGACATATAGGAATGTTGTTTATTTATGATGTCTGTTGTATTGTGGATTGAAGCAAAGGCCTTCACACTGAAAAGGGTCCCCAGCTCTTTTTCACTTTTTATTTTGATTGAGGGAGGGTTATTTTTACTTTTTTTACTTTAAGACAGGCTCTCCCTAAGTCACTAAATTGCCCAGACCAAGCTTGAACTTGCTTTCCTCTTGCTTTAGCTTCCCAGAGTGTTGTGATTACAGGCGTGTGCCACTACACACCTTGCTTTGAATGTTTTATTTTTTTAAAAAATCAGGTAATTTTTTTTCTAAATTCATAGCCTATTAAAGCAAGAGATTAAAGCTTTAGGGGTCATTAGAAAAATTTATAACTGTTCCTTCATTGTGCTGAGGAAATAAAACCATAGACATGAAAGAGGCTTAACATGTTAGTTCATAATCAGAAATAAAGCCTAGTGTCGTGTCTACTATTGTAGTTAAATCTGGACTTTAAGGATTTCTATTACTTCTAGCATTATGGAAGTCACACCAAAAATAATGATTTAATTTTTTTCTACATATTTTTTCTTCTTTTCTTTTTAATTGCATGTTTGCAATACAAAATAAATACATTCATTGTGCTAGTAGAAGCACATCTCATCTTATTCCTTTGCACTTCTGTCCTCTTCCTCTCTTCTACCGTCATTCACAAATCACTTTCCCTTCTCTACAAAGCCTGTCTTCCTGCTCCCTTTTATCTTTTGTTTTGCTCCTAAATTATATATACTTTTGAGTTTGTCATATAAGAGAATCCATAATATATTTCACAGGTGAACAATTGTGTAGTTTTTCTCAAGGATAGTGGATATTACTATGTAGAAAGACCTTTTATTTCTTCTAGGCAGTGTTGAGAGCTGCTCATACAAGTTGTTGCTATGTTGCTCAAGATGGCTTTGCCTTTGGAATTCTCCTGCCTTCACATGTTGAGCAGCTGATTTACAGGCATTTGGGCCAATATCCCTGGCTTTCTATTTTAAATTTGTTTTTGTTTTTGTTTTTGTTTTTTGTACTGGGGATTGAACTCACGACCTCATGCTTGCCAGGCAGGCTGCTCATGCCACTGAGCTAAATCCCTGGCCCTCTTATTTTTTTCTTCCCGGCCCTCTATTTTAAGTTTTTGAGGAACCTCCATACTATTTTCCATGGTGGCTATAGCATATTATAGTTCTACCAATAGTGCCTAGGGTTCCAGTTTCTCTATCCTGGCCAATAATTGCAGGACTTGTTTGTTCTTTGTTTTTCTTTTGTTTGTTTTCATCACAGACATCTAATGGATGTGAGGTTTTGATTTGCATTTTCCAAGGGACTAATAGTAGTATGAACATCTTCATATGCTTGTTGGCCATGTGAACTCAAATATCTTCTTTGGAGAAATGTATAGGAATATAATGTGCTCATTTTTAAATCTAGGGTGTGTTAATTTGTCAAGTTGAAGTTCTTTGTATGTTTTGGATGTTGATCACTTATCAGATACATGATTTGTGATTTTTGCTTGTTTTTAGGTTGCTTTTTAACTCTGTTGACTTTTTTTTTTTTTGTCCTTTTGAGATAGGGTCTCTCTATGCTGTTCTAGCTGGCCTTGGGCTCACTTTGTAGCCCAGGCTGGACTCGAACTTGCATTGATTCTCCTACCTCAGCCCCTTCAGCCTTCTGAGTGCTGGGATTACAGACATGCTCTACCACACCCAGCTACTCTGTTGATTTAACATGCACAAATTTTAAATTTTACCACTGTCATCTGAGCTTTTGGTATAACATCCAAGAAATCACTGTCAAACTTATGTCATGAAGTTTTTCCTCTTTTGTGTTTTGCTTTAAGAGTTTTAGCTGTTGGTTTTACGTTTAGCTCTTTGATCCATTTTGAGTTCATTTTTGTATGTGATGTAAAGTAAGGGTCTGTATTAGTTGGCTAGGGCAACTTGTAGCGGTGCCATTGACTTGGTGGCTTAACCAAGAGAAATTTATTTTCTCAGTTATGGAGGCTGTAATTCTAGGATCAAAGTGCTGGCAGGGTTGGTTTCTGCCTTACAAATGGCTACCTTCTTGCTGTGTCCTAACATGGTCTTTGTTATATACGTTTTCACCTTATAAACACCTAGTCTTATTGGATTTGAGTCTCCTTTTTATTACTTTATTTGACCTCAGTTATTTCCTTAAGAGCACTGTCTTCAAATAAAGCCATATTGGGGGTTAAGGCTTCAATATGTGAATTTTGGGAGGACGGAATTCAGTCTGTAACAGAGTATAATTCCATTATTTTGCATATGGATATCTGGTTTAAGAGAAAACTTAAAATTCAGTTACTTCCCATGAGATTCTGGTATTACAGTATGCAATTAATTATATGTTGACTATGATTATCACCGGTCACGTGTAGGGAAAGTATTTGTACAGTATACATGCTTATGTATGTATAGACATTTCAATCTGATTATTAAGCCTAAAAGAGAACAGTTGGCAAGTATTTATCATCTGTAATGATACCAGGAAGTGGTGCTTGTTTGTAGATCATTTAGAAAGGAATCTGCAATTTGCATATGTTTATAGTAATGAAATAGTACTTTAAGAAATTCTGTCAATGTTTAATTTTCTGAAGCTATAGAATAGATTTCATATTGTAGTTTTGAAGACATAGTCATTTAAAATTGACCTGTTTGCCCAAGCTTAGAAATTTATTGATGCAATTGTATTTCAGTTTTTTATTTACTTAATTTATAACCATGTTTTCTTTTCAAAATGTAGGTGTGAAAACCACCATGAAAAGCTTAGCGTATTTTGCTGGACTTGTAAGAAGTGTATCTGCCATCAGTGTGCACTTTGGGGAGGAATGGTGAGCATAATAAATTTTAACATACTGTGTTTAGTTAGTGGTTGGAATGTTTTTTAAGTACTGGGTTTGGGGTGGGTTTTTTTGTTTTCTTTTTAGTCTTTTTGAGACAGGGTCTCGCTGTTCAGTTCAGGCTGGCCTTGGGCTCACTTTGTAGCCTTGGCTGGTCTCAAACTTGTAGTGATCCTCTTTCAGCCTCCTGAGTGCTGGGAAGTACTTGTTTGATTTAGTTAGAAAGTAGTATCATTACGCTGTAGAATGAAAATTAAAATGTGTCTGCTTTGTATGTACCTTATTAAAGATATTACACTTATTATTCCAGAAGAACTTTGAGTGGGGATGTGTAATGTCAAATGCATACCCCTTAAATTAATATTTTAACCTAGTACCTATAGAATGTTTATTCATGTCTAGCTCCTTCATTCCCTTTTTAGAATTGTGACTCAAACTCAAGGACTTCTTGTGTGCTAGGCAAACATTCTACCAGTAAGCTACATCCTTAGCCCTACTTTCATCTCTATATCTTTGCTTGTAGGATGAATATCTTGTCTTTGACTAGAGTTCAGTTGATCTGATATATTGACCACAATTTCTGACTTTGGTTTCTTTAAAACAGAGCAAGAATTTAAAGCAATTTGTGTGCAAATATTCAAAGCACATATAACTCTTACAGTTAATTTCTTTTTTCTAGTCTCTCTCTCTCTCTCTCTCTCTCTCTCTCTCTCTCTCTCTCTCTCTTTTTCTGTCTTTTTGAGACAGTCTCACTGTGCAGGCCTTGGGCTCACCTTGTAGCCCAGGCTAGTCTTGAATTTGCAGAGATCCTCCTGCCTCAGCCTCCTTAGTGCTGGGATTACAGGAGTGTGGCACCACACTCAGTTTCTCACCTCTTTCAAAAAGCAGATTTTCTTTTTTAAAGACAGGGTCTCACCTTATTCCCTTATTCCCTAGGCTGGCCTTGAATCCTTTTGCCTTAACCTCCCAAGTAGCTAGAACTATAGGCATGTGCCACTAAGCCTTGCTTCAAAAGCAGATTTTTAAAAGGCCATCTATGTTTTTTAAGTCTAAAGCATTTAAGTTAGTTTACCTACAAGCAACTTGTTATATTATAGTCATGTTTTAGTATGTATTCAATATTTAATTAAGCCATTTCTTTGTAGTAAATATAGTTATAAACATAAATAGATTGAGAAAAAGCATGAGACTTTTTTCTTTCGTGGTGCTGGTGATTGATGTCAGAGGCTCCTGGAGCATGCTACTCTGAGTTGCATCTGCAGCCTGATATAATAGTCTTAGTGGGAAAATAAGTGATCATGGGAATAGAAGTGGGTAGACAATTAGAACTGCCTATTTGTCATGAGACTTGATCATTCTGTGGGTACCAGTCAATATATTTTACAGAGAGGGTGATAGGCTCACTTGGTTGAGTAGAGCTCAGTTTTGGAGCTTTGTGTTCAAATTTGAATACCAATGTGTTGATCAGAAAACATTTTTTACACTGTAATATTTAGACAGGCTTTGTAAGAGCCAATGAAAACATTCTTTTCCATACTTTAAGTGAATGTTCAAAAATTCACATCTTTCAGGATGTGGTGGAAAAATGCCTATAGTCGCAGCTACCCCCAAGGCTGAGGTAAGAGGATTTCTTGAGCCTATGAGTTTGGGACCAGTCAAAAGAAGATAGCAAGACTTATTCCCCTGCAAAATTGATGAAAAGCCACACCTCTAGAAGGAGGTGTTTTTTCCACCTCCTTCTAGATAACAATGTGGGATACTTTGGCTAAACTTTTATCCATTGTAGGACTTTTTTTTGGTAATATATAAGTGTTGCACACTGACTGCACTACTGGAGTTCCAATGGAAATCTAAGTCTTCTTTACCCATCAAGAGCTATAAATGTTTCTAAAATTAGATTGAAAAGTAGTTTTTTTAGCACCAAAAAATTGTTCTTTGAACTGAATGCAACTAGGTATACCATGTTATTTTGTATAGCTTTCTATCTATAGTAATGTACTTTTTTTGTTTGTTTGTTTTTTCAATACTTGGAATTGAGTGCAAGGCCTTTGCTTTTTTTTTTTTTTTTTTGTACTGAGAATCAAACTCAAGACCTTGCAATTGCCAGGCAGGTGCTGTGCCACTGAGCTATATCCCCAGCCCCGGGCCTTCATATTAAACTACATCCCAATCTTTTTTTATTTTTGAGACAGGTTCTCACAGTGTTGCTGTCAGGTGGGGCTTGAACTTGCAATCATCTTGCCTCACCCTCTCAGAGTGCTGGAATTAAAACCATGTGCCAGCCTACTCCCAGCTTTCACAGTAATTTTTTTGTGGGATGAATAATGAATTCATTGCTTTTGCCAAGTATGTACACTGATTTTTGCCTCAAGTATTCTTCTCTCTTTACTTTGCTCTCTTCTTTCCCTTTCTATTTTTTCTCTTGTTTCTGTCTCTCTCTTTCTCTTTTTTTTTGCTTTGCAGAACTGGGGATCAAAGTACTTTGTACATGTTACACAAATACCCCACCATTGTTCTGCATCCTGTGCTAGAGACTGAGAATTTGATGATGAATAAGACAGGTATCAAACAATTCTATATTTAGTTGGTATGATAAATTTTAGGGATAGAGAGCTGATGAAATGATAATGTAGGAATTGCTTTTGAATAAGACCTGGAGGGAAGAAATTTGAGTATGTATTTATTCTGAGTAGGGCTTTACTCTGCAGTTCAGGATGATCTTGAACTCTTACGTAGCCCAGGATGGCCTCAAACGAGCAGCAATACTCCTGCCTAGACCTCCCAAGTGCTAAGATTATGGGTGTGCACCACCATGCCCAGTGAAATTTGAGGATATGAAAGAAAGCTAGTGTTGTTCAAGAGAAGAGTGGCTAAGAAGGCTTTGAGAGATGATTTGGACTGTGGTTAATATTTTCTTTTTCTTAAGTCTGTGTGGTGGCAGATACCTGTAATCCCAGCACTTGGGAGGCTAACCCAGGAATATCACCCTGAGTTGAGAACACTCTGATCTACATAGTGAGTTTAAGGCCAGTCTGAACTACATAGTGAGACCCTGTCTCAAAAAGCTGGAAAAAAATGTTTTTTTTTCTTTTTCCTTTTCTTCTTTTTCTGGAGTTTTTTTGTTTGTTTGTTTGTTTTGCTTTTTGCATTGTTAAAGATACAACCTGGGGTCTTGTTTGTGCTTGGCAGGCAAGTGCTCTGCCACTGAATTACGCCCCAGCCCAGGATTTTTTTTTTCTAATGAGCCAAGATATCTAGGTAAATGTGAACGTTGTGTTAAGAGTTCATTATTTCTGATTGTGAAGGAATTCCCACATGGGCCCAGTGATTATATGTACTGGTCTGCTTCCATAAAATAAAGGGTTATGAAAAATACACATTTAAAAATATTTACCTGTATATTAGTATCCATAGTGTGAGAAATGAATTTATGGCATTGCACCTGTATAATTCCAGCTACTTGGGAGGCTTTGACTGGAAGATCACAGGTTAGAGGCAACTTAACAAGACTGTCTAAAAATAAAATTTAAAAGTGGACTGAGATACAACTTAACAGTTGAGCACTTGCCTACTGTTAAGTATATGTTCAGCCCCTGTGTTCAATTCCTACTACCACAAGAAGTAGGGTGGTAGGAGTAGTAAATGCAGATGAGATATCAGAAAATCTTTTAAAACTGCTCTTATTAATTTAAATAGCACGGTGGACATACCTTTAAACCTTTGGCAGAAATTTATGAACAGCATGTCACTAAAGTGAATGAAGAGGTAGCCAAACTTCGTCGACGTCTCATGGAACTGATCAGCTTAGTTCAAGAAGTGGTAAGACTGCTTGCTACATGAGCGTCCTTTTTGTATTCTATAGTATCATGCAAATATGTGATGTTGAAATGAATATTTGAAATTTGTTAGGATTATTTTAGTCAGGCTCATAAACTTCAAGTGAGCTGAGGAATTTGTATCCTAAGTCTTGTGTAGTAGGGAAGGAGCTAAAGCTAGAGATTTAACTCATGCAGAATTAGAGAATTGCCTAATGAGTTAAAGTAGTCTGCTTATTATAGAATGAATATTTGGCTTCTCCACATTGACTTCAGTAGTCATTAAAGTTACTCATTCTTTGGATCTCCAGCTTTGGGAAGGTTTCTTCTGCAAAGGAGAAATATTTGCAATGTTCTGAATATATTCATACAGAGTAGAAGGAGTAATATTTAGTACTACTGTCTCAGTTACTTTTCTCATTGCTGAGACAAAAATACCTAACAACTAAAGTTAAAGAAGGAAAAGTTTGGGCTGGGTATTTAGCTCAGTGACATAAGCACCTGCCTGGCAAAGCGCAAGGTCGTGAGTTTGATCCCTGGTACCAAAAAAAAAAAAAAGGAAAGGTTTATTTTGACTGTATAGAGGTTTCAGTCCCTAATTGGCTAGCTCCAATGCAGGGTAGTATGGCAGAGGGGCATCACAGAGGTGAAATACAGTCCATGGTAAGCAGAAGGCAGCAAATGATGACAGTGGCAGCCCTTTTCTGTCCCTTAAATCCTGTTCAGGTTACCCACCCTTAGGGCAACACTCGCACCCAGGGTAGGGTACCCTTAATCCTAGTACTGCACCATGAATCAATCCCAGCACCACATCCTTGGTCCCAGCATTATAGCTCCTAGATCTTGCCACCTCTGGAAAGCCCCACCTATGACCATGTGAGGTTTTGGGAGTGCATCTAGACACAAGCCATACTAACTTTCTTAAAATATTATATGGCTCCAAAAAAAAGTGTATGGCACAGTTGATGACCATCATATACTTTAAAATGTTTGTTTGTTTGGTTGGTCTTGCTGTGTAGTTCAGGCTGACCTTGAATTCACTATGTAGTCCAGCTGGCCTGCCTCACCTACCCAAGGTGTGCATCACCATGCCTGGTTAAAATGTTATTTCTGCAGGAAAATGTGGTAAGATTCAAGTGCTTAAGTACTAAATATGCTTTGGGAATATATTTTGTTTAGAGTTACCAAATGACAGTTACAAATAAGATGTGAATATCATTTTTAGCTTAAGAACAAGTGTTCTCTATGTTTTACCTTTCAAGAATCAAAATCCAAATATTTATTTGTAACAGTCTTTATGTGGAAAATAGTATTATAGAATTGAATGTATGCTACAAGTCATTTTGAAAAATAGGCAATTTGCGTGGTTTCCATTTGGTCTTTTTCTAACTGTTACCCATCATTTTTTCCTTAACCACATTAGGAAGGTATTCTAAGATGAAGATTTTATTTTTGTTTTTGTTTTTGCCTTTTTGAGACAGGGTCTCACTGTGAAGTTCAGGCTGCCCTTGAGCTCACTTTATAGCCCGGGCTGGTCTCCAACTTACAACAATCCTCCTGCCTCAGCCTCCTGAGTGCTGGGATTACAGATGTGTGCCACCATGCCCGGCCTTTTTTTTTTTTTTTTTTTTTGGTACCAGGATCGAACTCATGACCTTGAACTTGTCAGGTAGGCACTTGTGCCGTTGAGCTAAGTCCCCAGCCCCTAAAATTTACTCTTTTTGTATATAGTTCTGAAAACAAAAACAAACTTTATGGATTGCTGTAAATACTGGTTTTTAAACATTTTTTTCATTTGTTTTAGTGTTTTTCAGTCTGTGAAGTGACTCTGCTGGTTTAGTTTTGGTTTTGTTTTTTGTTTTGTGAAACAAATGTTGCTCACGCTGCCCTCAAACTTGTTATGATTGTCCTGCCTCAGCCTCCTAAATGCTGGGATTACAAGTGTGCTTCCCCATGGCTGGCTTCTGGTTTAGTTTTTAAAAGCTAGTTTTCTTTGGTACCGGGGATCGAACTCATGACCTTTCGCTTGCCAGGCAGGTGCTTAAGCCACTGAGCTAAATCCCCGGCCCTCTAAAAGGTAGTTTTCTATCAGGGATGTGATTATGACTTCACATATGTATGTATGTTACATATAGTGTTTTATAATAACATTCTTTTTATTGATGTTTCTGTTAAATATGCTTTAGTATACTTGATTATTTCTAAAAATCTTATAAACTGATTTAGTTCAAAACTCAGAATTAGTTACCTATGCTCTACCAACATTTTATGAAATATCTGCTTGTACATTTTAAAGAGATAACTGATTTAAGAATACTTGCAGTGATTGAATTGTCTATTTACTTCCTTTTAAAAAGTTCTTTAATTAAAATTCTTTTTACCTGTATCTTCTAGGAAAGAAATGTAGAAGCTGTAAGAAATGCAAAAGATGAGCGTGTTCGGGAAATCAGGAATGCAGTGGAAATGATGATTGCACGATTAGACACACAGCTGAAAAATAAACTTATAACACTGATGGGTGAGTTTTTTTGTACGCAGCCTGGAGAACATGGTACTTGGAGCTTCCTTGAGGTTCAGTCTTAGAAGAGTAAATTTCTTGAGTTTTTATAGGATAGAATCTTGAAATTGTAAGATAATAACTGTTATCATCTGCCTCACTTACATTTAGAAACTATTAGAAAAATTTTCAGTCATTTGGATGAGAATCCTAGTGGCTAAGGGACCTCATCATTAGGTAGCTTCTCCCCCCCCAACCTTTTTTAAACCAAATTTGATAATATTCCTGCTAATACCGTATTTCCTTTCATTCTATTATTGAAGGTGAAGAACTCATACTTATGAATATTAGAGTAATCCCCTCAACATTTTTTAAAGGTTTATGAAGTCTTGGTTTCCAATTTCTAGTAGGCCTCATTTTTATATCTAACTTGTATTTAAATGTATTTATAATATATGTGTTGCTCACACTGTTGGTTCCTCAGAGTCTCTTATTATTCTTTCATTATGGAGTCTAGTACAGTGCTGAAAATATAATTTAACTAATAGTTTGAATCTGTGCTGATGTTTGGTTGTTTTAGTATCTTTGAGTTTGCCTATAATCCTAGTTCATCTGGTATTTTACTGACACAAAACTAGTTTTGCAATTTTCATCATAATCCATTATGAAAAATATATAAACCTTAATAAGGTATGAACAAAGATTTTTTACGTTGATCTTTCCCAGGTTTTGGTCATTCTTTTGTGTCATTAAAAATACTGTTTTATTCACTTAACTTCTTTTTAAAGTTATAAATATATTTGAGTTTAGATATTTTTATAGTATTCTATGAATCACTTTTATATTATAAATCTGTGCTATCTGATTTACAGTTTTTTCCCAAGATCTATCAGTAAATAATCTTTGAAAGAAAATTTTCCTTTTAGTTAGATGAAACAGTCCAGTTTTTCCGCACCGTGAAGGAGTTTAGAAGAAACCTATAAACATTTGATTTTGCCATTCATGGGCCACTTAAAGATTTCATGTAAATAGCGCCAGGTGTGGTGGCATACTCCTGTAATCCCAGCACTCTGCAGAAGAATTGTTGGAAATTTGAGACCACCCTGGGCTACAAAGTGAGCCTCAGGCCAGCCTGAACTACATAGTAAGACCCTGTGTCAAAAAGACCAAAAAAACAAAAAACAAAAAAACCCCAAACCAAAAATTTATGTAAATGGAAGTTATTTTTTTTTCCCTTTAGGCCTGCCTTAAATTGTAGTCAGTCATATGTATGAATGGTTTTATTTCTTCATTCTCAAATGATGCTTAAGACTGTTTTAAGTTCATTAAGCCAAAATGAGTACAAGAAGGTTAATATATATCAGGACTTTTAAAATTGAAGTCTTAGCATGGTGGCACATGCCTGTAATCCCAGCACTTGGGACGCTAAGGCAGGAGGATCATTGCAAGTTTGAGACCAGCCTGGGCTACAAAGTGAGCTCAAGGCCAGCCTGAACTGAATAGCGATACCCTGTCCTAAAAAGACCAAAAAATAAAATAAAAAATAAAATTGAAGTCTTTACTGTTACTGTGATTTTAAATATATTTGCAAATGGCCTTGATTTTTTTAAAAATAAATTTGCTTAATTGATTCATTCATTTAATTGGATTAACTGAAAATAAGACAACAGTACCGATCTTTTGATTTTTATGACTGTAATACACTGGTGAAATGTTTTCCTTTTTCAGTCATTTAACTTACTTATGTGGTTTTCAAATAATTTTTCACTGTGAAAAGTTATTGCATCTTGTGAATCCCAAGATAGCTTTTATAGTTAAATAGAATTCTTTCATGGGTAGAATATCTCTACAATAGTCTTGCTCTAAGCTTGCTTAGTATTATGAGGAACTTCAGACTATGCGTATCACCATTTCAGCCACTAAATTTTTTGAAGCAGTGTCTGGAATGTAGATCAGGCTAGCAGTGATCTAGTTATGTTACCTAGGCTGGCCTTGAACTTGCATCTATTACTAATTTTTAAGTTGAATTATATATTGTCCATAGGAGTAATGTTTTAAGACAGTGGCATATAATATTGGTGATATGTAGTATTACTTCTGATAATACTAAATCCCAGATTATAATTTATTTAGATTTACAAATATCTTTGTAATCAAGATGATCTGATTTTGGTTTTTAAAAAACTAAATAAAATAAAAGGTTTGGATACTAATTGTCAGCCTATCAAATAACAGTGCTCCATGTTGACAAAACTTCTGCTAAACTCATGGGATATACTTCTATTCCTTTAGATTTTGTGGTTCATAAAGAAAGTGGTCTGATTTGATAAGAATGCTCTTGTTTTTGTTTCAGAGCATATAGCTGGGGATATACCTCTTTAATAACATCCTAGCAAGAGGCCCCAGGTTGAATCCCTAGCACTGGAAAAGAAAAAAATAAATCATTGGTCTTAGTATATACTCCTAGCACTCTGGGAGGCTGAAGCAAGGGAATCACTTTTTGAGCCCGGTCTTGGAAATTTAGTATATTAAGGAGACCATGTTTCACATAAGAGGACTGAGATGTAGTTCAATCCCCTGTACGATTAATAAATACACACACACACACACACACACACACCAGTTTCTTTTATATAGTAATAAATTTCTATAGTAATTCTTTGTCCAACTTCTTGAGACTAGTTCTCTGGACCTTCTTTTTAAAACAAGCCTTTATATGCTCATAGGGCATTTTTTGCTGACCTATAACATAAATATCTGGTCTACCTACTGTATCCCACTTTTAAAATGCATTTCTGGTGATTCTTCCAGAAGGAACCTAGAGATCTAGAAAAATAATATTTTTAATTAATAAAATAAGTCTGTCCCTTTTTTGCCTATATTTCTTAAAAGTTTTTTGGGGTTCAGGGCAGATATTGTATCACCTACCCAAAATCAAATATCTGTGTGCTATAATGGAGAATTTTATGAAAGAGAAATTAGCTAATTATTTTGTCTATCTTACTTGGGAAACTAAATTACGGTTTATAATTATGGTCATTGTAACATTTTTTTTCTCCTTTTCAATGTTAGGAATCAAATCAAAGGCTGTCATTTTACATTTCTTAGATGAATTTAGCAGACTTGAATTGAATTTTTTCTAAAAGTAGTTATGGCTGGTTCTGAGAATCTTTTTTTCTAAACTACAATTAGATTTAACCTCTTAAAGCTTTTAAAAATCTTTAAGATTACTCTGATGAATTTATGTTTACTTGAAATGGATTCCTTTCTCTTGAACATATTTGTTGGAAGTTAATTTCAATCTTAAACTAGTAGTGAGTCTGAGTGTGATAATTGATATATTTAAACAGGTCAGAAGACATCTCTTACCCAGGAAACTGAGCTGTTGGAATCCTTACTTCAAGAAGTAGAGCACCAGGTGATGAAATGTTAAATGTAATAAAATAAGTCTGTCCCTTTTCTGTCCATATTTCTTAAAAGTTTTTTGGGGTTCATGCCAGAAATTGTATCACATACCAAAATCAAATATCTGTGCTATAATGGAGAATTTTATGAAAGAGAAATTAGCTAATTATTTTGTCTATCTTATTTGGGGAACTAAATTAAGGTTTATAATGAGCTGGTTGTGGTGAGGTACATCTGTAATCCCAGCACTCCAGAGATCAAGGCAGAAGAATTGCTGTGAGTTCAAGGCCAGCCCACACTACATACCAAGACCTTGTCTCAAAAGATTTTTTTTTTTGAGACAGGGTCTCACTATGTACTGTAGGCTGGTCTTAACTCATTATCTAGTCCAGGCTGCCCTCAAAGTCATGGCAATCCTCATGCCTCAGCCTTCCAGTGCTGGGATTACAGACATGTTCCACCATGCCTGGCAGAAAAAAAGATCTATGATGGGTAAAAATACAATTCATTTTCTACTGAAAATTACCCATAGGAATCTGTAAATTTATAAAAATTTAAAATTTCCTCATATTGTGATTTCAGTGGTAGCATTGAGATAGAATGTCATTGCCAGTTACCTAAGTACAGTGATTATATGTGCCCAGTAGGTAATAGGTGTCGTTTTAGGTGTTTGAGAAACGTCAGTGAACAAAATGGCAAAAATTCTGTCCTATTGTATTTATTAGGGGTTGGTGAATATGAATCATATAGTGAGTAAATATATATATATATATGTTGTCATAACTAAATGGATGGACCTTGAGACCATATTCTGAAATGAAACATTCTGAAATGATATTTACATCACAGACATGTAAATATCACATTCTGTTTCTGGTGTAAGAAACTGAACATATAAATAAAAGCCAAAATATATAATAGAAATTGTGAAATAGGAATAAATTGCTCAGAAAGGGAGAGCAGGGAGGAAGAGAAATGGAAAAAAATGAGAAATGGACAAAATAGAAACAAAACTTTGTAAGTAAGAGGGGAAGGGGATCAAACGGAGAGGAAGGCAATAAGAAAAGAGGAATCAAATGTATCACATACAGGTGCATATTTCCTTATGATGAATGTGGTCATTATGTATCTAAATTATACCAATAAACTTAACTAAAAACTAAAAATATATAATGCTTCAAATATTTGATGTATTGTTTTGAATTTGTCTTTTGGAAATTTTTTTTAATGTCATTGGAGATTGAACCAGTGAAGTATATCCCTAGTGCTTTGTTATTTTTGAGCACGAACACTAAATTTCCTGGCTGGCTTTGAACCTGTAATTCACCTGTCTCAGCCTTTTAAGTAGCTGGGGTTGCAGGTGTTTTCCACCATGCTCAGCTTTTTTTGGAATTCTCAAATTTTTCTATATGCCTGGTACACAGCTATTTTCCTGAAATTGTTCTCTTAATAATCCTGAGCATTACCTTCACTTACTTCTTGGATTAAATTCCATAGGTTCCTTAATCACTGACTTTCACTCTCTTGATTTGTTTACTTGGGTATTACACGTCCTTTTAGTAGCTTTCTAGAAAGGGCGGTCAGGGTTTTTCTGTATTGCATGTTTGAAAATATTTTTATCGAGTCCTCATTTTCTCTTTACTACTCTTACTTTGTGTGAATGTATAGTACTGGGGAATCAACCAGGAGTTTTACTATATCTCTAGGCATTTAAAATTTCTTTTAATTTTTTGCCAGTCTCAATAAGTCACTTAGTTGCCCAGGCTGGGTTTGGACTTGCTCAGGTCTCAACCTGCTGGAGTGCTGAGATTCCAGGTGTATGCCATCCATCATTGCCAGCTCAGAATTCTTTATATAGAAACTGGATATAAGTCCTTTTTCATATAAATCTGGAAAAAAATATATATATAGTTTGTTTGTTTTGTTTTGTTTTTGGTACTGGGGATTGAACTCATGACCTTGCGCTGGCCAGGCAAACCCTTATGCCACTGAGCTAAATCCTTGGCCTGCAAATATTTTCTTAAAGTTTTTCTTTAATTATGTGTGTGCATTTTTCCCTCTTAAAAGTATCTTGGGAAAAACAGAGGTGTCAAATTTTGATGAAGTAAAATTTATCAGTTCTTGTGGTGTCATGTTAAGAAATCTTTCTTTTTAAAAATTTTTTTGGAGACTTTCACTGTGTAGTACAGGCTGGCCTTGAACTTGCTTTTGCAGCACAGGTTGGACTTGAATTCAAAACTAGCAGCAGTCCTTCTGCCTCAGCCTCCCAACAGCTGGGAGTGTAATTGTGTACCACCGTGCCAGGCCATATTAAGAAATTCTAACCTACCCCAAAGACCACAAAGATTTTCCCCAATTTTTTTCCAGAAATTTTAAGTTTTATATTTAGATTTGTGAACCATTTGAATAATTTTGGTGATAAAGTACAGGTTTAAAGTGGGTTTTTTTTCCCCCTAATGTTTTGTTAATATGGCTATCTAGTTGTTCTAGCACCATTCATTGAAAGGACTATCTTCATTAAATTGGTCTTGTTTTTCAAAAATGTGTTGTCCAAACATCCATGGACTGTATTTTGTTCCATTGATTTTGTTTTATGCCAGTGCCACACTGATTTGTGTTTGTTTACTTATATATTTGTTTAGGCTGGTTGATTGATTTGAGTTTTTGAGACATGATCTCAGTACATAGTTCAGGCTGGCCTCGAACTCACTATGTAGCCCAGGATGGCAGTCTTCCTGCTTTAGTCTTTGAAGTGGTAGGGTTACAGGCATGTACCACAATCTGTGGCTGTTTTGTTCTTTAAAATAAGGACTTGCCATGTGACTCAAGATGGATTTAAATTCAAAATCCTCTTACTTCTGCCTCCAGGATACCTGAGATTAAGGATTGATCGCTATGTCTGGATTATACTGTTTTGATTATTATAGTCATGTAGGAAAGGTAGTGTTATGTCTACAAGTTTGTAGGGTTTTTTTTCTAGTGTTATTTTGACTATCTAAATCTTTCACATTTTCTCTTTTTCTCTCTTTTTTGGATACAAGATGTAGCTATGTAGTTTAAGCTGTCCTTGAAATCACTAATGTAGCCCAAGCTGGCCTCTTGAACTCATGGAAACCACTCTGCTTCAGCCTTCTTTGTGCTGGGATTACAGCCTGGCACACGTGAATTTTAGAATCAGTTTGTCAGGTTTTTTTTCTCTTTGGTCCTGGGGATCAAACTCATGACCTCACACTTGCTAGGCAGGTGCTTATGCTGCTGAGCTAAATCCCTGGCCCCAGTTGATCAATTTCTACTTCTTTCTTTTTGTAGAAATTGTTTTATTAACCTCTGGATTTTTGTTGGCTTTATAGGTTGGTTTGGAGAAAAGTGACATCTTAACAGTACGAATCTTCTTTTCTTGAGTAATGTGTATTTCTCTGTTAATGTAATTTCTTTCTTTCTTTCTTTCTTTCTTTCTTTCTTTCTTTCTTTCTTTCTTTCTTTCTTTCTTTCTTTCCTTCCTTCCTTCCTTCCTTCCTTCCTTCCTTCCTTCCTTCCTTCCCCAGGTTGGCCTTGAACTCACATCCATTCCTCCTATCTCAGCCTCCCAAGTGCTGGTATTATAGATGTGTGCCATCATGTCCATCTGAGCCTGGTTTTCTTATGGAGTAGTTTTCAACTACAAATGGACTTTCTTGAATAAAGATAGGGCAGTAAGTTCATGATTAATCCATTGATAGCTTTAAAACTTGATGGCATTATTGGAGAGTGATGAAGATTTAGAAGATGGGACCTAGGTGAAGGCAGTGAGTCATAGTGCATGACCTTGGGAACTATATCTTGTCCCTGGTCCCTTCCACTTTGGCTTTCTCTGTTTCTCTTTGCTTTACTGACTGCCATGAACTATAACATATATAGCAAGGGACAATCTAGTACAATAAAGGAGTTGTACTCCCAATATCTTAATTTCAAGTTGAGTTTTCTCAGATTTTGATAAAATTCCAGTAATAAGGGCTAGGTATGTAGCTCACTTGTGGAGCACTTGACTAGCATTTATGAAATTCTGGATTCAGTCCCTAGCACTACGCCTCCTCATTTTTCCCAAAATTAATATGAAAGCAAAGGAGCAGAGTCTAACCTTTTGTCATACTTTATATCAAGATAATACAAAACCATACTAATTATGATTTTGGCACATAAGGAGATAAGTGTCAAGTAAAACAGATTAAAAAGCCCATAAATGGACCCCAGGCACTATTTATTGATTGATTGATTGATTGATTGTACTGGGTATCAAACTCACAACCTTGCATTTGCCAGACAGGTATTTGTGCCACAGAGTTAAACCCCATCCCGATGTATTTAAAGAACTGCCTGATGTATGCTAAATATGCAGAGGGATGGACTTTTCAGCAAATATTGACATTTATCCATGTGTGAAATAAATATATCTTACTGTATATACAAGAATCAGTTCTCAAGTGGATTGAAGACAAATAAAGAACAAATTTTGATTTATTTAAAAGTATTTTTGAAGTGGGGAAGGAGAGGGAGCGGTTAAGATGCACTTAGTACCTTAGTACCTGATGTACTTAGGTACATTAATATTAAAACTTTGAACAAAAATACCTTTGTAAACTAGATTGACAAGCCATAGAGTAGAAAAGGCTATCATTTCTGAAACTGAAAGGGAATGGAACCTAGAATTTATAAAAGACATACAACTATCGTAAATGGCTACATCAATCTTGAGTATTGGATATGAATGCATACACAGAAATGGATGCCTAGATAGCCAGTGAATGTAAAATCTCACTGAAAAATTGAGAAATATGAAGCAAAACCACAACAAAATGCCATTGTTTATGTTCACTAAAGGTTTTTTTTTTTTTTTTTATAACTAGGCATTGAACTCGGGGCCTTGCACTTGCTAGGCAGGCACTGTGCTACTGAGCTACATTCCCATTTAAGTTTTTAAAAATATATACGCAAAAGTCTAAATGTTGCCAAATGGAACTTAATTCACCATGATGCAAACATACATTTGTCGGACTATTTTATGTTTGTTTTTTTGTTTTGCTACCCAGGATTGAGCTCACCAACTTGTGCTTACCAAGCAAGCACTTGAGCCACTGAGCTAAATCCCTGGCCCCTGTCGGACTATTTTGGAGAGCAGTTTCTAATATCTGCTCAATTTGTCAGTGTGCTTCAATAGTTTCAGTCCTAAACAAACTTGAATTTGTGTACAAGGAACTCCATACAAAAATCTTTACTTTGGAGTTTTTTAGTGAAGACTAGGAAATAACCTGAATGTCCATTGATAAAGATTTTAAAATGGTGTCATATTTATAAAATGATTTTATTTGAAACTCTTGAGGTAAGTCAAATTATACATATCTATACAATTAAGTCTTTAAAAATATTAAATGAGCCAGGCAAGGTGGTACATACCTGTAACCCAACACTCTAGAATGGTTGAGGCAGGAGGTTTATAAATTAGAGCCAAGCCTGGGCAACATAATGATTTAAAAAGCCCCTATCTCAGAATAAAAAATACTAAAAAGGCTGTAGATAAAGTTTTAGTTCAGTCCATAGTACTGCAAAACAAAACAAAACTAATTGAAAATGGAGACTAAAGATATATGCTGTTGAAATTTGAAAATATTCAGAATGTATGCACACAGTAACTATATATATGATAAACTTCAAGGAGCAAGTTGTGTTAGGGAAAAATGAGGTCAAGGAAGGATATATGTAAGCTGCGTGTTGTGGTGTATGTTTGTAATCACAGCACTTAGGAGGCTGAGACAGGAGGATTGCTGTCAGTGTGAGGGCAGCCTAGGCTACATAGCAAGACCCTGTCTCAAAACAACAAAACAGAACAAAAAAGGTAAGATAAACATAGTAATTAACATTTGTTTAATGAAACATTGTGTGTATATATATATAGATAGTGATTTTAAAAAATAATGTATCTTTAGCATTCAGATAACATTAGATGATTTTAAAATGTCTTGTTATTTGGTAAAAAATATTGGGCCAGGCATGGTGGGGGACTACACCTGTAGTCCAGTGTATTCTGCAGCCTGGGACAGAAAGATCACAAGTTTGAGCCAAGACTGGGCAATTGAGCAAGACTTTGTTTTAAAAGCAAAAAATAAAGAGAACTGGGATGTAACTCATTGTTTCCTGGATATAGCCCACAATACTGCAAAAACAAAAACATTAATAACCCAAGCAATATACTCTTTAACTTTTATTTTTATTAGTACATGTTTGCAGTATATAATGATTAATTCATCATAGAGAATTGGTACATGTATGGAACACATCTTAATTCTTTTTGATCCTACCTCCACCCTACCTCTTGGTCCCCTTCCCATTTGCAAAAAATCTATTTCCTTGTTGCCTATTAACTGTCTTTCATTTTGCTCTTTATATTTTGGGTTCCTCATATAAAACAATCTATATGATATTTAAGTTTATGTGTCTGATTTATATTTCACTTAACATTTCAGTCTTGAGGTACATCTATTTTCCTAAGAATGACTCAGATTTATTGTGTGTGGCTGAGTAGTACTCCAGTGTTTGACATACAATAATATGAATGACAAACTATACAGCTGCTTGCTTTTTCTGCCCTTTTATCATTTACTAGTATGTTGTTGGTTGATCCAGTAACCTAATATATGATATCATTATTCCTGGTAAACTCAAGGTTACAAGCTGTGGTACATGTCATGTTACTATTCTTGGTGAACTATAAGCAACTGTTCATCAGAAGATGTATTTTAAGCTCAATTATTGTTGATTGTGCTAGTCAGCTTCCTTCAATGTGACAAAATACCTAAGATAAACATTTTAAAGGAGCAGGAATTTTTGGCCCATAGTTTTGAGACATTTGAATCTGTGGTCATGTGCTTCTGTTGTTTTAGGGCTTATGGACAAGGCAGCACATAATGGAAGAAATTCATATATAGATCAAGAAATCTGTTCACTTCAGGGAGGTGGAAAGGAAGGGAGAAAATAGGACCAAGATCCCAGTACCGCTCACTATAAAAGCATATCCCCCAATGACCTGATGTACCCGTACTAGGCCACATTAAAAGGTTTCATTACCTACCAATAGCACTGCAGTTTATTTATCAAGCCTTTAGTGTATAGGCCTTTGGGAACATTTAAGATCTAAACAATATGGATTTTATGCATATCATCCGTGTAGTATTTGAATAGTATAAATAGTGTATGTGTATAACATTTCTGTTAACTAGGATGCAATCAGAAATGACATACTTGACTGAAAATAAATGTGTAGTTGCTTAATATTTGACTTACTCTAAAATATGAAGAGAAGAAAATGGATTAAAAGGTAGTATACAATGATTTTATTACTTGAATGAGAATACATAAACCTATATTCTTTGAAGATTAATTCCAAACTTTAAGTCATTTCATTTTTTTCTCATTTTTTTCAGTATGCAGCTAGATTAATTTGTAATTTTCTTTTTTGAATTGGATTGTATTGGTACTTTTTAGATCCATACAATGATCACATTCATCATAGAGAATTTGTACATTACAAAAGCTTTGTTTCCATTTTTTCCTTCTTTTCTCATTTTTTCTTTTACTTTTTTTTTCTTTCCTTTCCCCTTCTCCTCTTTCTTGTTCCCTCCACATTTGAACATTTTTCTTCCATAATACCTATTACACATTTTGGTCCTTATTGACACTTTCGGTTTTTTACACCAGAGACACAATGAGGTATTTATACATGTGTTCAATGTATTTCACTTAAGAGTATGATCTCAAGGTGCATCCATTTTCCTAGGAAGTCTTGAGCTTATTCTTCTTTGTGGCTGCATAGTACTCGATTGTATTAAAAAACTTTTTATCCGTTCACCAATTGATGGGCATTTTGGCTGTTTCCAAGATTTGGTTATTACGAAGTGTGTTGCTTGTAATTTTCTTCATTAAAATTTTTTTCATTTTTTTTTTCTCGCACAGTTGCGGTCTTGTAGTAAGAGTGAGTTGATATCAAAGAGCTCAGAGATCCTAATGATGTTTCAGCAAGTTCATCGAAAGCCCATGGCATCCTTTGTTACTACTCCTGTTCCACCAGACTTTACCAGGTATGACAGTTCTCAAATATCATTTTCAAGTTTGTATGCAAAGATGTACATGTTTTCAGAGGAATAGGTTATTTTTCATAAGCCCTTTTTAAAGTGCAGTTTGTAACAATGTGATCTGGTGAAGTTTATTTGTGTAAATCTGGTCTCAACGTCTGAAGGACTCAACTTTTGATGGTCAAAACAATAAGACATTCTTGTAGCCCCAGTTTTCATAGAAAAAACAATTGACTTCATTAACTTCATCAGTATTTTTTTATTGTTCTGTTTACCTTGAATTAACTGATGTCTTGTTAAATGAAACTCAGAAATGGATGAGATGCCAAAAGAATTTGCAGTTGACATACCTGCAGATCTTAAAAGGTAGAGGAAATAATTACTGCAAAAAGTTGCAGTCTGTGTGTCTTGCTACATTTTTTTCTTGGACCAAGTCTTTGAATTCTTCAGAACAGCATATTTTTTTAAAGCAAATTTAGAATTACAATATAGTATTTAGATTGGTTGTTTTTAACACTGGTACTAACACTTAGATTCTGTTCAAAATTTTCAATGCTAGATTATATACTTCAGGCCATTTGGAATGAAGTTTCTGTGTATGTATAAGTCTGCAGAGATGACCATGACCATAACAAAATACCACAGACAGGGTAACTTAAACCACAGAAACTTACTTTCTCAGAGTTTGGTTTTCTTTTTTTGTTTTTTAATTTTTGGAAAGGACAGATTAGACACAATCTTGCTTTGTGGTGCAGGCTGGCCATATGCTGTAGGACATAGCATCTCTTGCCACCAGCACTTTATCACTATCACCTTGAGGTTGTGACAGAAATGTTTCTGTAAACACTAAATGTTCTCTGAGGTCAAAATCTTGACAGTAATTCCTGGCTGGCAATAGGGTATGCTCTTGTTCCTCATAGATATATTATTGAGGATCATGACCACCCATAGCGCAATAAATAGAAGGGCCAATTTAATGACCAGCAAGGGAAACCAGACTGCTTTTTCTTCTTCCTTCTTTACTTCCTCCCTCCTGCCCTCCCTTCCTTCTTTCCTTTTTTAGTTTCTTGAAACAGAGTCTCACTTTGGCCTTAACTCACTATGTTCTATAGGCTGGCCTCAAACTCGTGGTGATCCTCCTGCCTTAGCCTCTTGAGTGCTATGATTACTGATATGTGCCACTATACTGCTTGGCTCATATTCGCATCTCTAAAAGCACTGAATGTTTTAAAATTCTAGGTACTTGCCATCATTAAGTTTGACTGAACATCAAGATCACAGGACTACTGCTTTGATAGTGTGATCAGACATTTGAGTTTTGAGGACAGCTTTTTGAACCAGGCTGTCACCAGTGGAATGAAACGTAGATTTTAGAACGTCATATGTAAAGATTAGTGTGTTTCAGTTCACAGTGTGATACAATGATCACCTATATAAATTCTCATATCCACTTCACTAAAGTTTCTTAGGGTGATATCTAGAAAATCAGCCTTTTTCTTCCTCCCCCTTTCCCTTTCTCTCTCTCTCTCTCTCTTTCTCTCTCTCTCTCTCTCTCTCTCTCTCTCTCTCTCTCTAGCTTATAGCCACTTATCAGGCAAGCAACAATACTTTCTACTTTGATAATCACATTGCCACGGGTAAAAATCATTCTTCCTCCAGTAATGCCCATTCCCTGATTAGAAAATCTGACTTCTGTAGTTTAACTCCAATTTTTATTGAAAACTGTTTACTAGTTATAGTATATGGAAAACAAGGTTCATCTATTGATACATCAGCCAGCAAAGAACAGAGAGCCAGATAAGAAAGAATTCATTAGGTTGAAAACCAAAGTTATTTTGACTCTTAATGTCCGATAAAAATAGACTTAGAGCAAAAATAATAACAAAGGAAATATGCCACGCTGGATGTTAAGGATTTGGTAGAAGAATCATCATACAGACCATCAGGCAACTGGAGATTGGTTGGAGTCTTGGGACACTGGGGAAGATATTTTGAATTTGGTAAATAAACTGATCAACACATATATGATTGGAAATTACCAAAGATTATAATCTAAGAATGTTAACTTTTTTATTAAATTTGAAGATTTCATTGAAAACACTCTTTTAGAGATATGATTAAGTTTACAATTCCCATAAAGTTGACCAGGCACTAATTGCATTGGTCTAGATAATTGGTATTTGTATACATTAAGTGCTAGAGAACATATAATTGGGAGACGTTAGAGTATAATTGCATGGGTACGTGACTTCTAAATCCTAAATCTGTTATATGAAGGAATAGTAAGGATTGACTAGGCAAAAAGATCCAGGGATGAAGAATTAGCCTTCTAAGAACTTCTAATAATTGACTAAAGTTACGATAGTAGTATATAACATAGTCAATTTGGATATTAACCTACAGATAACATTTATAGGGCAGAGTATATCTACTTAATATAAAAGACGAATGACTTAGCTAAATAAAAAAAGATTTAACCTATATTGTATTTTCACATAACAAACTACTAACTTAGGCACTATCATAGTATAACAGTGCTGTTGATGTATCCTGCCTTATTTTGGCCAAAATTTGGATGCAGTGAACTTTAGGAAATATAATTGAAGATGTGGTGAAATGGTTTTCAGTTTGTTGTGTTAAATTTTTAACTTTATATCAAAATTGACAGTACTGTGTATTACAACATTGTATATAGTAGAGTATTATAAATGGTGCTTTAATGGCTTTTGAGGTGTTCTAATAACAGTACCACAGTCCATCCACTAATCTAAACCTAATTAGCAGCAAAATAGATTATCCCGTAGCCCATGTAAAGTTTATGATTCAGTTCTCTTTAAAGGGATTGCATGAAGCTAAAGTTGATTGTCTTGCCATGAATATGTTAATGTGCTAGTCCATCTCTGTTGCCCACTAAATGATTTTGTGTATCTTATAAAAAATCCATAGATTTACAGTAATATTTCATTTCACGAATGCTTCTATTAGCATTCAGTTCTTAAAAGTATTTGACAAAAGTTTGCTTCCATTCGTGAATGCCACTTTGGGTGACAAACATAAATGCAGTCATCTTCCTCCATGCAAACCCAAATGAAACCATTTTGTTCCAAATCTGAAAACAAATTAAGTTCAAGGTACCACCGTATTTGCTAGTAAATAGTCTCAAAGTACCTTAGGTCTGTTAATATACTCACTACCTTCTGAGAAAGAAAGTTTGGAGATTAACTGTGAAATTCTTCTTAAACTTTCGCTATTACTTTTTAGACCTTATAAATCTTTTTCCTTTTCCTTTTAAGCCCATTTATTTTTTGTTTCATAATGCATTCCTGTGCTAAGCATTGACTTTTTGCAGTTTCCTAAACATTATCAATATTTTGCTATTTCCAAGCAAATATTTTGCTTTTCTAAGTCTCTTGCATTTGTTTTAATATTTAATCATACATTACCTTTTAAAAAATACTTGAAAAAATAATTGTTTTATCTGCAATTGAATTGTGCATTTTGATGGTTTTATGAACTTACTAGACCTAATGTTACATTCCGTAAGGATTTGGAAATATTTCATAAGGACTAGTTTAAAATTTTTAAGATATTACTGAAAGGTTTTTTTTCAATCAGATTTTATTGGTAGCTTTTAGACATGCATAATGTTCACATTCATCATGGAGAATTTGTACCTGTATGTGATATAGCTTGATTCTTTTTTTCCTCATTCCCCTACTCTTCCATCAACCACACCCACTCCTCCCCTCCTCATTTACAAAAGCTTTGTCTCCATTTTTTTCTTCTCTCAGCTCCCCAATTCCCCTCCTTATTTGAACGTTTTCTGTTTCATGGTACCTATTATACATTTTTGTCCTTGTTTACAGTTTCAGCTTTTCACACCAGAGAAACAATATGTGCACACGTGTCAGATTTATTTCTGACACACTGAAGAGTATGATCTCAAAGCATATTCATTTACTAGAAATGTCTTGAGTGTATGAAGGACATTTCTTTAAACTAAATGAAATATAAACTTACATAAGCTAAATAATTTTTTTCCCTTTTGCTTATTTTTAGTGAATTAGTACCATCTTATGATTCAGCCACTTTTGTTTTAGAGAATTTCAGGTAAGAATTTTTGATGACTCTAGCTTTTTGGTACATATACATAAGGAAGAGCCAGAAAGTTTTTATTCCTCGGTAGGCTAGAGATCTGTTGAATTATATCACTCTTAGAAGAAAGGAGAAATACCAGTAAGTTTCCTTTTAGAAATATAAGGTGATCTTGTTTGTACAAGCTAAGTACTCCTTATCTGGAATCTTTGGAACTACAAGTATTGAGATTCCAGATTTTTAAATGTTTGCATATACCTAATGAAATGCATTAGTTAAGAGATCCAAGTCCAGAAACAAAATTCATGTATATAATGTTTACATTTTATACATATAGCCTGACAGTAATTTTACATAGTGTTTTTAGTGCCCCTTCAGTTTGTTTGCTGTTGTGTTGGTTTTTTGTTTTTGTTTTTTTGAGACAGGGTCCCATGTAATTTAGGCTGTTCTTGAACTCACTATGTAGACCAGGTGATCCTCTTGCATCTGCCTTCCAAAGTGCTGAGGTTATAGGCATGCACCACCACACCAAACTAAATACTGCTTATTAAGCAGAATTAATTTCAGGATAATTAGTGATACTTTCCTCCTGAATGTCACATTTTTAAGGGTGTTTTTTGTTTTGCTTTGCTTTATTTTTTACTGAAACAAACTATATTGCTGAATGATTATCATTAAATTGTTTTCCCAATTTATAAGTATGTTTAATCTTGTACAGTAAAAGCTTGACTGCCCTAGTCACCTTCTGTTAGTTGTTCAGTATTTTAAATATGTAATTATATCCTGTTGCCATTTCACAACAGTTTTGGTCTTGGGATTTTGAATGGTTTTCTTTTTCTTTAGCACTTTGCGCCAGAGAGCAGATCCTGTTTATAGTCCACCTCTTCAAGTTTCAGGACTTTGCTGGAGATTAAAAGTTTACCCAGTAAGTTTTTCATATTTCTAATAAACTTTGAAACCAAAGTCTTTCTTTCATGTTTCTACAATGTACTAGTTCAACTTTTTAGTGCAGTAAGGAAATTAAGATAATGGTGATTTTGTTTCTTCATGGGCTATTTTACTAATATGGAAACAGTGATAGTGTGAACTCTATATTATTAAATTTTATTTCCAGTTTGTGGAAATATACTTAATCATTAGAAAAAATGTTTAAATTTCTTCTTTTAAAAGTCATTTTAAAAATAGTACAAATCAGAAACTCAGAAAAAAACACATATATACTGTGTACTCTTGTGCATTTTAGTATACTACTTTGATCTATGTATTATTTCTTGAATTGGCAGCTGAATCCAGAGACATGATGAAACTCATTCCATTCCTATAACAGGAATATAACCAGTAATGCATTCTTTTATCAGACGAGCTGTAGTTGCATCTCTTTTGTGGTATTAGCAGCTATTAATGCTCACTGTAGCTTGTAGTATTTGTTTCATTGCCTTTTTTTTGTTTGCTGTTTTCTTTCTTAGTACTTGTGTAATATGTGAGTTGTTTTGTTTTGCTATATTTTTGTTTTAGTACTGGGAATTGACCCAGGTCCTTCAAACTAACTTACATCCCTGGCCCTCTTCTATTTATTATTTATTTTGAGATAGTCTCACTAACTTGTCCAAGCCAGACTAGACTTGAATTTTCCATCCTCCTGCCTTCGCCTCCCAGACTGCTGAAATTACAGGAATGTACCACCATGCCGCACATAGTCTCTAGTTTGAGTTTGCTTAGCCTGTCTGAACTGTTTATCACTTGCTTGCTAAAGCTGGTCTTTTCATTTTCGTTTTCTTAATTAAAAATTTTTTTGAGATAGTATTTCACTGTTACATGGGGTGATCTTGAAGTCCTGAATTAAAGCAGTTCTCTTACTTCAGCCTTATAAGTGCTTTCATTTTAAAAATTTCCTTTGTTCACATTTTTCTCTTACATATAATTAATTTATTGTGTTTATTTGCTCTGTATTCTGGTTCAGTGTAATTTTTTTTTTTTAAATTTCATATAATAATATGAAATTTAGTTCTTTCACCCAATTTCTGAGTTTTGCAATTTTGATTTTTGCTGTTCTTTCATGTTATTCTTTTCTTAATGCCATTTAGGTTGTTTTAGAATAAGTTACAGTTTTGATTGGTTCTTTTTTTCTTTTTTAGGGTGGTAGCAGGGATTGAACTCACAACCTGGTGCTTGCCAGGCAGGCACTTACGCCACTGAGCTAAGTCCCTGGTCCTTGATTGGTTCTTTTTGTTTTACTGGAGGGCTTTCATTGTCTGTAGGGATAGCATTTTTGTTCATTCATCTTTTATTTTGTTAATACATAATGTAAAATTCATCATCAGTAGCATAAGTATATTTACGTTGTTGTACGAGCTTCAAAATGTCTTCATCTTGCAGAATAGAAACTGTGACCACTAAGTAGCTCTCTACTTTCTCCTCTCCCAGGCCCCTGGAATCCCTTATTAATCTGCATTGTTTCTTTGAATTTGATTATTCTAAGTATTTCATGTAACTAGAATTGTACAGTGTTTACCTTTGTATGACTGACTTAGCTTAGAGTTCATTGTCAAGGTTCATCTGTTTTTCGTTATACCGTATTTATAGAATTTCCTTCCCTTTGTAAGGCTGAGTAATACCTATTGTATGTATATCACACATTTTATTCATTCCTCGGTAAACAGACATTTGGGTTGCTTTTATCTATGGGATGCTATTAACATGAATGTGCACACATCTCTTCAGTATCCTGCTTTGAGTTCTTTTTGAATAATAGCCACAAATAGAATTACAGGATTCTGTGTTAATTCTGTTTTTAAATTTTTTGGGGGAAAATGCATATTTTTTAAAAGCATTTGTACTATTGTTTTACCTTACCATCATCAGTGCATGAGGATTTCAGTCTTTTTGCATTCTTTGCAATACTTTTCTGCATTTTGGCAGCAAGCCGCCTAGTAAGTTTTGAGTTATAGTTATTGTGATTTTAATTTGCATTTCTTAATAATTAGTAGTATTGAGCACCTTTTTATGCTTATTGACTATTCATATATCATTTTGTATAAAAGTCTGTTCATCTCCCTGGTGCTTTATATATTCTGAACATTAATTCCTTAAAAATTACCTCATTTGGGGCTGCAGATGTAGGTCAGTGGTAGGACAGTTGCCTAATGCATGCAAGACTGAGTTTAATCTGTAGGAAACGTCTCTTCCCCTGTTTTTGGCACACTCATTTCTACTGAAATTGAGTAGTTATTTGTATTTTTTCCTTTTCTTTCCCCCATGACTGGTGTGTAAAGAGTTCTGTATATATTAGAGCACTTTACATTTTCATAGTTAATAGTTTTCTTAACTTACTTGTGTTGCTCTTTTTACTTTTCCTTAATGCACAAAAGTTTAAAATTGTTAAACTTAAATCTGTTGGTCTTTTTTATTTCATTTTTTTAAGGTTAGAGGTACTTTCCAAACTAGTTATTAGGTGTTAATCTTCATCTTTTTATTTTTGTGTGTGACTTATTTTAATTTAGATTGATCTGGAGTTTGTCATTGTATAACCTCTTATTGTTTTTTAGGATGGAAATGGAGTTGTGCGCGGTTACTACTTATCTGTGTTTCTGGAACTCTCAGCTGGCTTGCCTGAAACTTCCAAGTAAGAGGTGTAATTAAATAACATTCCTACTGTACACTTATATATATCTCCCTGACAACTTTTGTCAGTTCCTGTATTGTATTTCCATTAAGATGTATAGTAAAATGGAATATTTGACATGGTATGATAGCATAGACTGAGTAGTTCTAAGAACTGTTTTCTGCTAGAACCTCAGTTACTCAGGAGGCTGAGACAGAAATATCTTAAGTTTAAGCTGAACCTAGGCAATGTAATGAAACCCTGTCTCAAAATTTTAAAACAGGAGGAGGATTATAACATAGTGTGGAAAGCCTTTGGTTCAGTCTCCAGTGCCAGCACCCCACCCCACAAAAAGTTTGAAAAACATTGAAATTTGTGCATATTTGTGGATATTACATAAATACCTTCACAGGAGTATTCTGTTCTGACAAAGACAGACATCATTTGTTAATTCACTTAACATTTCATTAAACCTAGAGATAGGTTCTGAATACTTTTTCATTAAACACTGAAATGTCATGGAATTTAGGGCTTAGCAGTAGGATAGATTAACTAGTAAACTATGGAAGAAAAACTTAATAGGCTAGTCAATTTTAATAGAAGTTGATAGTGCATAAATGCTTGTATAATTTCATTAACTGAAATGTTTTTTAAGGCATTTGTCAGTGTACATAGACCACCATACCTGGTGTTCTTTTCATGTATTTAGTCATTTCTATATCTTATTTAGAGCAATGTTTGCTTAAGTTTTTTGCTCACTTATAAATTGATTTATCTTTTTATTGTTCAATTACAAGAATTCTTCATATATTTTGTGTACTACACCTTTATTGGATATATGACCTACAGATAGTTCCATTTAGTAGGTTGTTGTTTCACTTCTAGATTCCCTTTGTTACACCGAAGTTTTTAGACTCTATCTTCTTTACCTCCCTTTTTGTAGACTTAAAGGTTTCACATAATAGAATGTGGAATCAAAATACATTGGCTTTTCCAATATACTTATTTTCTATTAAGTTTTTGGTTTTGTAGTGCTGTACTAGGGGTTGAACCAGGAGCTTGTGTACTGAGCTACATCCTCAGCCCATTTTTAAATTTTGAGAGAGTTAAGTTACCATAAAATTTTATGGCCCTGGGTTCTGAATGCACAATAAGTTACTTTATTTTAACTTGTCAGAAAATTGATTACTTTGAAGTTAATATTTTTAATTATATTATGATTAACATCTAATAGGAATAATATTCATATGTGAGGAAATGCAAGTGATGTATGTATGCAGGTAATGTACAAAACAGCTTTGAAGTACTTGTTTATATAAATTTATTTATTATTTGAGGTGCTGTTTGATTTCTGATTAACCCCCCCCACCGCGATGGTATTAGAGATTGAACCCAGGATCTTGCATATGCTAGAAAAGTGCTCTACCACTAAACTATATCCTTGTCTCTTATTTTTTTGTTTTTTTATTTTGAGACATGTTCTTACAAAGTGGACCATACTGACTTTAAACTTATGATCTTGTCTCGCCTCCTGGGCAGCTGAGGGTATAGGTGTGCACGTTGTTAAACAATTTTATGAAGAAAATAGTGCCAGTCATATTTTAGTGACACATTCAAATAGTCTTGGTTTCAGTCATACATAGTGGCACATCCCTATCGTCACAAGTTCAAGACCAGGCTAGACAACGTAAAATATAAAAAGGACTATGGCTGTAGCCTGGTATTAGAGCACTTGCTTGGCATGCACAAATCTCGGTTTAGTCCCCAGGCCTGCCCCTCCCAAAATGCTTTTTTGTAATTGATTGATACTATTCCTTCTGAAAAGGAATGCTCTGTAGATCAGCAAGTTTCTTCTTGAATATTTGATGACCTTAATGTTCTGATGATTATTATTTATTCTGTGCCAATATTCAATTTTTAAATTTTAGATATGAATATCGTGTAGAGATGGTTCACCAGTCCTGCAATGATTCTACCAAAAATATCATTCGAGAATTTGCATCTGACTTTGAAGTTGGAGAATGCTGGGGCTACAACAGATTTTTCCGTTTGGACTTACTTGCAAATGAAGGATATTTGAATCGGCAAAATGATACAGTAATTTTAAGGTAATAGGAAATGTTTGATTTTGTGACTTCTATCATGGGAGAATAGTGTCAAAACTTTATTTCATAGTATATTTGTTTAACAGAGGTGTATATTGAAATTCACAGTAACCATAATCTTACCAGTTTCTTAACTATTGAATTTTACGAGTTCCTTGTAGTCAAGTGGTTAAAAAATATTTGTTCAGCTGGGCATGCTTGCACACGCCTGTAATGCCAGCACTCAGGTGGCTGAGGCGGGAGGATCGATGTGAGTTTGAGGTCAACCTGGGCTACAAATTGAGTTTAAGGCCAGCCTGAACTGCAGAGCGAGACCATGTCTCTAAAAGACCAAAAAAAAAAAAAAAAAAAATTTTTTTTTTTAAGATTTGGTTACTGATTCCATTAAAAACAAAACAAAAAACTATTAGAGGTTAAGCATCCTAATCCAAAGGATGCTCCAAAATATTCCAAAATTTTAAATAGTTTTAGCACTGACAAAATGTTACAAGTGGAATATTCCACTCCTCACTTCATGGAAGGGATCACAGTCAAAATGCAACTGCACTAAAAATATTGTGTAAAATTGCATTTGTCTTACATTTATAACATATAGCCAGGAAGAGTGAGAATGAGGGATCAAATGCCATTTTTTTCATCTGACAATACATATTACATTTTGAGTGACTGGTTTCACAAACTTAACTTTTTAAAACTTCTGTTTTTTTTTCTTTTTCTTTTTGAGACAGGGTTTCACTGTGCATTTTAATTTTTACCTTATAATTAAATAAACTAAAATAATAATATTGTAGGAATTTATAGTTGTAGGCTCAAGGTCAGATTGATAATATTTTATTATTGGATTGTTTTTCATGTGAAATTATGCTTTTAAGGTTTCAGGTACGTTCACCAACGTTTTTTCAAAAATGCCGGGACCAGCATTGGTATATCACACAGTTGGAAGCTGCACAGACCAGTTACATCCAACAAATAAACAATCTTAAAGAGGTAAGGAAGTAGTACTGTTTCTGTTTACCTTTGCACTTGCTACATTTGGTTTTAAATTTTTCATATTCATTCTTGTTTGTAATTTTGTAGGGAAAAAATCCTACTTACGCAGTTCTGTATTATTTTGTGTCTGTGTTGTGTACTCTCCAGTTTGATGGTCATTCTCCATACTTGGCTATGTCACGTTAACTTAATTAAAAATAAAGATACTATAGTGCTTATATTGGCATTGCCAGTGCAGAACATTTTCATTATCTCCTAAAGTTGTATTGAACAGTCCTGTTTTAGTTTGAAGTAAATTCTATTTTTCTCTCAGTGACTGATTTTATTCCATAAGCTGTCTCGGATTTAAAGATTTCATTTTGTTTTCTTTTGTTTTTTGGTATCAAGGATTGAACTCATGACCTTGTACTCACCAAGCAAGTGCTTGAGCTGCTGAGCTAAATCCCCAGCCCTTGGATTTAAAGATTTCAAAACTATGGAATACTTGAAATTTCCCTATTTTGAACTCTCAGTGTTGTCAATTGACCACTAGAGATGATCTGTTAATGAATTTTTATTTTACAATAGTGAGGAATTTTTCTTTTTCTCCAATGAAATTTAGGATGAGGTAGAAGGTTGAGTGGTAAAAGTAGTTGATAGACAAGGAAAGAAAATCTGAATAAACATATATGTTTGGAATTTTTCATGTTATGTGTACTATTTAAAACTGCTGAAGCTCAGTGCCTGCCTGTCAAGTGCAATGTCCTGATTTTGATTCCTAGTACTGAAGAAGGGGGACGGGGTGGGGGCAGGGTCAAACTGCTAAATTTGTGGGTCAGTGGAAGAGCAGTTGTCTAGTGTTCATAAGACCCTGACTTTGATACTCACCTCTGAAAAAATCAAAAAGCTGCCTGAATTTGTTTGCTAATTGTATATATGAGAATAAATAGGGAAATTTATCTTTGTTGTGGAATTTTTTTTTTTTTTT
>PVJX010011896.1:0-14012 GCA_004027295.1 Dolichotis patagonum | reverse complement strand
ATAATGCTTTCCAACATGTAGGGTAAACAGTATATTTACAATATTGTCCACTGAGTTTCATTATTGAAGATCTTCTCTAAATGTTAATGTTTTTGAGTCATAAGTTGTTGAGTCAAAGCATTTCAAAGATCTAAACTTCAGTCCATTATAGAAAACTATTTAGTCCATAAAGCAAATTGTGTTATACATTTTTAAAACTAAACTAATATAATCATGGATTTTAAAAGTGTTACATTTTTATTCCCCAGGGTACTTTATCATTGTATATGCTGATAGAATGATTTGAAACTTGGGAGATTACCAGGTTTCGTCTTAGCTAATCAGTAACTAGAATAATAAATTAAGAGTTTAATTTAAGAATAATAATTTACTTAAATTACAGGCATGTGATGGTACATGCCTGTAATCCCAGCATTTTGCAAGGCTGAGTCAGGAGGGTCACAAATTTGAGCCTGACCTGGGCAATTTACTAGTTTAGCAAGACCCATTCTCAAAGTGAAAAAAGGCTGTGAATATAGTTCTTTCAGAAGTCCCAGGTTTAGTCTCCAAGAAGGCTCCCTCCTCCTAAAAGAAAAGTTTGTGACTTTTAATACAAGTATATAGAGATAAGATTGTTTTGTACTTGTTTTTTTTTTTTTTTTTTGTACCGGGGATCAAACTCACAACCTTATCCTTGCCAGGCAGGCACTTATACCACTGACCTAAACCCCCGGCCCCGTACTTGTTATTTTTGAAATGAGAGACTTGCATTTATTTAATTACCTTGGGCAGTGTAAAGGTTCAGTGGGTCTTAAGTATGGTTTGAGTTAATACTATTTGAGGAAACTTACTAGAAGCTGATGTAGAATCTGGGAATCATTTCCAGTTGCACTGAGAGCCTAGCTGAAATTGACCACCATATGCTTATAGTGACGTGAATCAGTGTGGTTGTGTGACTTTTCTCTAGGTGGTTTTCATTGATGCTTACATCATGGCCTAGCTTGGATGACCCAAGTGAAACATTTGGGATAGAAATCTTGTTTTTTGCCTTAATGTAGCATGAGCTTTCAGATGGAGATCTGGATCTGGATCTTGTTGGTGAAGATGAAGTAAATCATCTTGATGGCAGCAGTTCTTCTGCTAGTTCCACAGCAACAAGTAACACAGAAGAAAATGACATTGATGAAGAAACTATGTAAGTATCCCAAATTAACTGCCATTATAAAATTAAAAGCATTAACTAAGGCTTAAAAGTAGGAATAGTTAGCAGTTCTTCTACATCTCATATCATACAACCTTTTAAAAATTTTGTCAGGAGTATCCTTTGTCTGGTCCAGGATTTAATCTGGAATGTTACATACATTTTGTTGTTAAACCTCTATTTATTTATTTTGGTCTTTTTGAGACAGGGTCTCGCTATGCAACTTCAGGCTGGCCTTGAGCTCACTTTGTAGCCCAGGCCGGTCTTGAACCAGCAATGATCGTCCTGCTTCAGCCTCCTGAGTCTAGGATTACAAGCATGTGCCATCACACCTGACTTGGTTGTTGTGTTGTTTTGGGTTTTTGTTTTTTTTTTTTGAGAGATGTTCTTGTTAAATTGACCAGGGTGGGCTCCAATTTGAGATACTTCTGACTCAGTCTTCCACAGTACTGGTATTACAGGCATACACCACTATTCCCAGATTGTAGTTATTTTCAATTTGACTGTTACGTTGCTAGGTTTTATTTCAAGATTGTCCTGGGGAGTTGGATTTTATGTAAATAAAACTTCTTTCATACACCAAACCTTGCATCAAATTTGACTTTTTAATCTTTTTTTTCTAACAGTGTTTTATTCTAACTTCAACTACAGTAATAGTTCAGTAATTATAATTCATAAAAATAACAGCACAGGTTGATTCATTCCTTTTATAGATGAGAAAATGAGTCTACAATCTGTTTGGATAATGATTAGCACCATCTTCTTAAACTAGAAAATATTCATCCTTTTTTTTCTTGTCTTCCTGTAGTTTGTCTCTCCATAGTCTTTCTATAAGTAGTGACATGTGCATTTGGTTTGACACTTTTTCTTTTTATTATGAGATAATTGTAGATTTATGCATGTTAAATAATAATACAAAGATTCCAATACACTTCACCCAATTTTCCCTAAATTATAAAGCTGTAGTAAAATATCACAATCAGTGCATTGATGTTGATAGTCAAGATATGAAGCATTTCCATCACAGCCAGGTGTTGTGGTGGACACCTGTAATCGTGGCACTTGGGAGGCTGAGGCAGTACGATCATTTTAAGTTTGAGACTAGCATGGGCTACATAGTGAATTCAAGGGCAGGCTTAACTATGTAGCAAGATCTTTTTTCAACAAACAGAACAGCACCAATAAAACCTATTTTCATCACCATAATAATTCTTGTTGGTACTTTTTAATGGTTTCTTGCTACCTCAACCTTCCCTTTAACCCATGAAAACCACTCATCTCTTCTAAAATTTTGTCCTTTAAAGAATACTATGTAAATGGGATTGTATAGTAGATAACCTTAAAACAGTGATGGCAGGGTCAGCTCAGTAGCACAAACATCTGCCTGGCAAATACAAGGTTCTGAGTTTGATTCTCAGTACCAAAAAGAAAAAACCAGTGATAGCAAACCTTTTAAAAACCAAGTGCCCACACATACCTGTAATCCCAGCACTTGGGAGGCTGAGGCAGGAGAATCATTTTAGGTTTGAGACCAGCCTGGATTACACAATGAGCTCAAGGCCAACCCGAACTACATAGTGAGACTCTGTCTTGAAAAGAAAAGAAAAGAAAAAAGAAAAGAAAAGAAAAGAAAAAGACCGAGTGCCCAAACTGCAACCCAAAACCCACTTATTTACAGCAAAGTGCCAACACTGCAATTAAACCCCGAGTTTTAGTTTAGTTTAGTTTAGTTAGTTTAGTTAAATACTGAGTTTTAGTTTAAAAAAACAACTGTTGTCTGATGCTTGGGTGCTAGGGTAACTTGGCTCACATGTTGACAGAGAAGGCTCTTGGTGTCTGCTGCAACATGTGTATCATATGTTCATCACTATTGCCTTACAGGATTGACTTTTTTCATTCAGCTTAGCTCTCTGGAGTTACATCCAGGTTATGGCATGTGTAATTAGTTCATTTCTTTTTTTTTTTTTTTTTTTTTTTGTACCAGGGATTGGACTCACAATCTCATGCTCACCAGGCAGGCGGTTAAACCGCTGAGCTAAATCCCAGGCCCACTAGTTCATTTCTTTTATTGTTGAGTGGTGACCTATGTTGGTGGTGATATACCCATGGCACATGTATCTCAGCAGACTATATTGCTGAAAGCTCTAAAAGGGTTTGCCACCACTGGTCTATGTTGTGAGTGTGCCACAGTTGCTCAGCCATTCACTCTTTAAAAGACACCTGGGATGCATAAAGGTTTGGGCATCATTTCTTTGGAATAAATGCAGCTGCTGGATTATATGGCATTTGCATCCGTAATTCTTAAAGACAATATTGAGAGTTTTCTAGAATAGCTGCAGTATTTTCTATTCCCTTCAGCAGTGTATGAGTGTGTGATTTTCTCTGGTTCATCACGCATTTAGTATTGTCACTATGTTTTAATTATTTTGTTGTGAAGAGATCCTTCATTTGATTAAATTTATATCTCTCTGGTAACTAATGATACTAATATCTTTTTATTTGTTTAATTTAAAATCTGTCTTTATCAGTGAAATTTTGTGTTTTTGCCCATTTTTTAATTGCATTCTTTTTGACTTTTTACTATTGAGAGTTTTTTCACTGTTTTTTCCTTTCCTCTTTTTGGCAGTACGAGAATTGAACCTAGGGCCTTCCAACCTACTTATATATACAGGTCCTTTTTAAAGTTCACTTCAGTGGCCTGTAGTGCATTCATGTTATTAATGTTCTCTTTTTGTACTCTTCTGACCCTGGCTAGACTTTTTTTTTTTTCAAATCTAATTTATTTATAGATAAAAAGAAGAAAAAAAGAAAAAAAATCAACAAAATTTTAAAGTATGTCATTTGGGGGTAACAATAGTACATTGCACTTGTCATCCCCAAATCATTCACCCAGAGCACAAAGCATCTGCCTTCAGTTGTTTGAACAATACCAGTACAGATCTTTCTCTTCAGCAAACTCAAATCAGTAGTATAACTATCTTAACTATTTTTTATATACATATACATACACATAGACATATTTTTTTCAGCTTGTCACACTAATGAAATAATATGTTTACACATGCGTATCTTATTTATTTCACTAATGAGTATGTGCTCAAGGTGCACCCATTTACCTATAAAAGTGTCCAGTTTATCATTCTTTATGGCTGAGTAGTACTCTATTGTATAAAAATTTATCCATCCCTCAGTTGATGGGCATTTATTTTATTGGCAAGATCTGGCTATTACAAACTGTGCTGGTATAAACATGGGTGCACATATATTACTGTGGTACAGTGTTTTTAATTCTTTTGGGAAGATACCCAGAAGGGAAATAGCTGAGTTGAATAGGACTTCCAATCCTAGTTTTTTGAGGAATCTCCACAATGATTTCCACAGTGGTTGCACCAGTCTACTTTCCCACCAACAGTGGAAAAGGGTTCCTTTTTCCCCATAGTCCCTCCAGCAGTTGTTATTGATTGATTTCTTGATACTAACCATTCTTTCCAGTGTGAGCTGGAATCTCAGTGTTGTTTTAATTTGCATTTCTCGAATGACCAGTGATGTTGAACATTTTTTCACATATTTATTTGCTGTTTGTATTTTCATCTCAGATGCCCATTTTTGGATTGGGTCTTTAAATCTGGAAGAACTGATTTTTTTGAGGTCTTTATATGTTCTTGATAGTAATCTTTTGTCTGAGGAACAGCTGGCAAACTTTTTCTCCCATATTGTGGGTTGTCTCTTCACTCTGTTGGTGGTTTCTCTTGCTATGCAAAAGCTTTTCAGTAGGGTGAGATCCCTGTTGTTGATTCTTTATGATAGTTCCTCTGCAATCTGAGTTTTTTTAATAAAGTCTTTCCCTATACAAATGTCTGCAGAGTTTTGCCTACTCTATCTTCCAGCAGATTTAATGTTTCTACTTTAATATTAAGATCTTTGATCCATTCTGAATTTAGCTTAGTACATGGTGAAAGCTATGGGTCCAGTTTGAATCTTCAGTATGTATAGATCCAGTTTTTCTAGCACCATTTATTAAAGAGGCTATCTTTCTTCCAGGGAATGTGTTTGGCACCTTTGTCAAAGATAAGGTGGCTTATTGTGTCTGCAGTTGTTTCTGCATCTTTGAATCTATCCTATTGATCTTTGGTCTGTTTTTGACAATACCACACTGTTTTTATCACAGTAGCTTTATAGTGTAATTTCAGGTCAGGGATTGTGATGCCCCCTGTCTTATCTTTGTTGCCCAGAGTTGTCTTTGCTATTCTAGGTCTCTTTTGGTTGCAGATGAATTTTAGGATTGTTTTCTCTAATTCTGTGAGATATGCTATTGGAATTTTGATTGTGATTACATTGAATCTATATAATAGTTTTGGAAGTATGGCCATTTTCACTATATTGGTTTTTCCTACCAAAGAGCATGAGATATTTCTCTATTTTCTAATATCCTCTTCAGTCGCTTTTTCAGAGTACTGTAGTTTTCAGTGTAGAGGTCTTTTACATCCTTTGTTAGATTGATTCCTAGGTACTTCATTTTTTTGGATGCAATTGTAAAAGGTATTATTTCCCTGCTTTCTCTTTCAATGAGTTTGTTGTTCTTGTATAAGAAGGTTATTGATTTTTGAGTGTTGACTTTGTAACCAGCTATGTTACTGAATTTGCTTATTAAATCTAGAAGTCTTTTGGTGGAGTTTTTCAGGTCTTCTAAGTACAGTATCATGTCATCTGCAAATAATGATAGTTTAACTTCTTCCTAACCTATCTTTATTCCTTTTATTTCTTTCTCTTGTCTTTCTGCTCCAGCTAAAGTTTCCAAGGCTGTGTTGAGTAAGAGTGAAATCAGTGGACATCCTTGCCGTTGCCTTATTTTAGAGTGAAAGCTTTCAGTTTTTGTCCATTTAGTATGACATTGGCTGTCGATTTGTCATAGATAGCCTTTATCAGATTGCAATAAAGACCATCTATTCCAATTTTCTGTAGGGGTTTTATCATGAATGGGTGGTGGACTTGATCAAAAGCTTTTTCTGCATCTATTGAGATGATTTATGATTTTTGTGCTTGGCTCTGTTAATACAGTGTATTACATTTATGGATTTACATATATTGAACAGTCCCGATATCCCCGGGATGAATCCACTTGATCATGATGTATAGTCTTTTTGATGATTTGCTGCAGTCTGTTTGCCAGTATCTTACTGAGGATTTTTGTATCAGTGTTCATTAGGGAGATCAGCCTGTAATTCTCTTGCTTAGTTGGGTCCTTCTCTGGTTTTGGAATCAGAGTAATGCTTGCTTCCAGGAATGAATTTGAGAATATTGCGTCCCTTTCAGTTTCATTAAAGAGTTTGAGAAGTAGTGGTGTTAGATCGTCACTAAATTTCTTAGAGAATTCAGCAGTGAATCCATCAGGGTCTGGGCTTTTCTTTGTTGATAGGTTTTTAATTATATCATTGTATTGATACTGGGTTATTTAGGATTTTTATATCTTCTTGATTCAGCTTTGGTAATTCATGTATATCTAGGAATCTGTCCATTTCTTCTTTATTTTCCATCTTGTTAGATTACAAGTTTTCAAAGTAGGTATAGATAATTTTCTGGATTTCTGCCAGATCTGCTGTGATTTTGCCCTTTTCATTCTAATTTCATGGATTTGAGTCTTTTCTTTTCCTTTTTTGGATAAAGTTGGCTAAGTGTTTGTCACTTTTATTTAAGCTTTCAAAGAACCAACTCTTCAATTTATTGATTCTTTGTATTTTTTTTAATTGACTTTTTCTTTAATCAGCAAAAAGTAGCGGGGGACAAAAGGAGAAATACCTATTTCTTTCCTCTCCTGAGACTTCTTGGGAGCTATGAGATGTGGGAAAGTCTAGAGTGGAATTTCTTTTGGGGTGAATAACAGTTTTGGAAGTATAGCCATATAGAGTGATGTTTGGTTCAGGCACCAATACAAATTCTAACCGAATTTTAATATTTTTTATTTTTGGGGTGGGGGGATAGGTAGATGTTTTTCTATTAACTGTCTATTTAGGACCATTTCTAGAATCTTTAAATGGTTTTTGTTTTGGGTTTTTTTGTACTGGTGGTGATTGAACTAGGGGCATTGGGCATGAAAAGAAGCACTCTACTCAGCTATATTTCCAGCCCTGTTTTTCTCACCCTGGGACAACCGCTGTCTTGAAATGTGAGTTTCTTGTTCCTTGTGTTGTGTTGTATTTTGTTTTGCTTTACTATGCTTTGTTTTGTTTGACAGGATCTCACTCTGTAATTCAGGGTGGGTTTGAACTCACCATGTAGCCAAGGCGGTCCTTGAACTCATGACAATCCTCTGCTTCAGCCTCCCAAGTGCTGGACCATTCCCAGACCTCCAATCCTCTTATTTTAAGAGCAGGTCTTGTTCATTTGCCCAGGCTGGAGTCCCACTTGCCATAGCCTCTCAGGGTCCTGGAACTGCAATCATATGCCATTATGCCCAGCTTATAAATGGTTTAGTTGTTGTTGTTGTTGTTGTTTTTGGTACCAGGGATTGAATTTAAAACCTTGCGCTTGCCAAGCAGGCGCTTACGCTGCTGAGCTAAATCTCTGTTCCCTATAACTCGTTTTTCATCAGTTTCAGTTGAGGACAGTTTTCAGGTCTCTTTACACTGTCAACCTGGAAGCCGATTTTAAGATTTCTATAAATGTATAAAACTAGCATTGATTTGTATTTTTCAGAGTGTTACTTCTTAAAGCACTTAAAGTAGTAGTGAGTGGTATTTTTTTGTTTTAATACAGGACACATTGTGAATCCTAATAAGAAGCAGCAACATTTTTTCTCAAGTTATTTTAATCTTATGTAGTAATTTGTGCTTTTTTCTTAAACATTAAAATACATTATTTAAATTTAATTTTACTGTCATTAATACTTCTACTTACTGTGGTTCTCAGATTTTCTGATTTAAAGTGTTGCTAACATACCTTCATGTTTTCAGAAGTTGCTTAAACGTTAACAGTACTCATATGTTTAATATTGACAAAAGTTTTTACTTGTAACTATCCTGTCTTCACAGAAGAAAGCTGTGCACTATTATTATAAAATTTGCTTAAGTGGGCCAAATAAAAATGTTAATTATATTTAACATAATGATAATGAATTTTGTTTATCCTTAGGTCTGGAGAAAATGATGTAGAATATAACAACATGGAATTGGAAGAAGGAGAACTCATGGAAGATGCAGCTGCTTCAGGACCTCCAGGTACAGCACCCAAGCCCTACAAGCCATTTTGTCTTATCTCTTTGCTCTCTTTTGTACCATATCATATTTTAGTAGGTGGTAGTCACTCTATATAGTTTGTACTAAAAGTGCTATATATTATAGTATGGATTTTAGAGTATACATATATAGGTCCATTGCTCACACTTCCTAACAAACCACAGGAAGACATTGTTGGTGAAAGGAAATAAAACCATCTCTTGAAGAGATGGAAGGGACTTACAATGCCACAGGTCACCATTGTACTGTATCCAAGGGCCTTCATAGTAAGAGACAGAAGAGCATGGGAATAAGGCTGTACATCACTCTAGGCTTGCTATATCCTATAGCAGAAGCCATCTTCTCCCCTTTTTCCTGTGGAATGAAAATTGGACTTTGACTTCTTGGTTCCAGCATCTGTATATTCTTTACATTCCTCTGGGCTAAGCAGAGGAGGAAGTAGCAGTCTATACCCTAGGTTTGAGAAAGGTTGGAGCCCGAGGAAGTTTGAAAAAGCCATTTGTGTCTATAGAAAATGTTTTAAGTTTTATCATTTCATATTGCCCTGCAGGTTACAATCCTTTATTCATTTGGCGCTTCCTCTATATACTGGGATAGGGGTCAACTTAAAAGGCTTTGGGAAACCCTGTTCTGTGGCTTCAGTGGCCCAACTCCAAGGGGTTATTCTCACAGGTTGCATGTTGATACTTGTAGCTTTATCATTCTGGGATCTCAAGAGCAGCAGTCCTCCTCTGATAGCACCAAGTAATTTCTTTGGCAGTTCCAGCCTTCAGCAAGTGTCTGCCCAGCCTCCTAAAAATTGAAGCGGAAGCCACCACACCTCCATAGCTCTTGCATTTAGAGACCCTTCAGACTTAATACCTGTAGTGTGTGGGGCCCACTAAGGCATACTGTTTGTATTCTCGAGCACATCATGAACCACATTTGAGTCCATTGAGCCACTGGTGGTATGGCTGAATGTGGCATCAGGGTTCGGGGAGTAGAACCATAAGTGGCCCAGGTCAGCAAGCCCTTGGAAAGTGCCTGTGTCCTGAGTCCCCTTTGTCCCTCTACGCCTCTGAGCATGTGATAGGAGGCCTTGGTCCCATTGTCTTGATAATTATCACCTGGCTACCTGTTAGCTGAAATAATCTCTCTAGCAAGTGACAGCTGTGTTCTTTCTTTTTTCTTTTTCTTTTTTTAAATTTTATTTTAAAGAGGATAAATTTTATTTTAAAGAGGGTAAAATTAAACACAATAAAACACAATAAAACAGAACAAAACAGAACACAAGAAAGCAATGTAAGACATAAATTTCAAAGCAAGACAATCAGAGATCTTCGCTATTATATTGTCTCTTGTTTTCTTCCAAATAGTTGTCCATATTCTCTGTTCTCACATACAGAGAATGCACATGAAACAACATAGTATAGAACTGATTTGAACAGGATGAGCAAGGCATTTTAGGTTTTCAAGACCAGACAATAGGGAAGTCAACAATGGCTGTTACAGTATCTCTCATTCTCTTTAAAATAGGTGTCCATACCTTCATGTATGTTGAACTTAAACAAAACAAAACAGGCTAAAATCACTCTGAACAAAGAATAATAGTATTGCTGGATTTCATATCGTGACTCTATGGAATCAGCACTGGGTACTGTAGTGTCTGTTTTTCTTCAAAGTAGTTGTTCATTTCATCATGCGTTATATAATCAGTTCTCATAAACTGTTTATAAGTTCTACGCATGCATGGGTCTCTACATGTATTTATATCCTTTCTGTACTAGAAAGAAAAATGAAACATAGCAAGACAAAACAAAAAAAAATCCTATAAAAACATGAAATGAAAAAGTTATATAAAACCATAGTACAAGGTGATCTACAATGGTTACTGTGTTGGGTCTTGTTATCTTCAATAGAATTGTCTGTATTATGAGGCATAGTATAATTGAATATAGCAGTACATAACAATATTAATAAAAACAAAATATTGTAGGCAGTGTAAAACTTCAAAAGCAGGTAATAATCAAGCTAGAGTGGGTATCTTAGTGAATCTTGTCATCTTCAATGTAGTTGCTTGTACTCTCAGATTTGATACTATCAATCATAACAGATTTGAATAAAATCTGTCAATACAAAACAGCAATCTAACAAACCAGATTCAATTAAGGTCATTCATGATAAAACAGTGTAAGTTATACAGGGCTGCAGATTAAGTTAATAGGAAATTAAGGACTATATCCTGCCATTTTTGGGATAGCTGTCTGTGCCCTCAAATCTAGTACAAGTAGACAAACTGGAACAGAATATAATCCATCTAAACAGAGCGGTATGAGTAATGTGGGTTTTAAATCCTGATACACTATTAACAATATTCTCTGCCTTCCTTTTTTAGACTATTCCTCGCCTTTCACTCCCAAGGATGCACTGCCCATTTTGGGTCCCACCAACTCCCTCAGTTTTTAGATTGGGGGGGAACCTGCTATTTACCTAAGTGGTTCCGAATCTTGTCACTCCTGGACTTGATCTCAAATTGTATTCCTTTACATACAAAAGGCTCAAGGTTTTCCTTCGTTACAGCTGAGTAGTTCTCTACTACACATAAGTATCCTGTCTTTCCAACCTATCTGCAGGTGCTGGTTGAGTTGCCCCTATTTCTCTCTGGTTCCCTGTCACATAGAGCATTGTTTTCTCATATTTGATTTTTGGTCCATAAACCCCTTTTTCAGGTTAATTATATTTCCTATACAGAGCATCTCGGTGGACCCTACTCTGCCTGTGTTTCTTTCTTTTTTTTTTTTTTTTTTTTTTTTTTTTTTTTTTTTTTTTTTTTAGTGTATCAAGGCTATCTATGTTAGATCTATGTTAGAGATTATAGCCAACCTTCTCTGCCTTATTTCTGCTATGCTATTTTTCTGCCATTGGTTGTCTACTTTTCTCTTTCATTTCAATGTCTTCCCCCATTCATTGAGGCCTCTCTGCCACTATTCCTGAAATCCTGGGGTTTTTTTTCCCTCTCTCTCTCTTTAGAATGTCCTTCAGTATTCTCTGTGGGGTTTGATTGGTGTTCACAAATTCCCCCACTTCCTCTTTGTCATGGAAGCATCTTGTTTCTCCATTAATTTCTAGAGACAGTTTTGCAGGGTACATCAATCTGGGCTGGAGGTTATTTTCTTTCAGGGCTTGGAATACTTCACTCTAAGTTCTTTTTTTGATAGTCTGTGTTTAGGTGATCTGTTTCTTTTCTCTGACAGCTTTTAATATTCTGTTCTTACATTGAGTTTCTGGGATCTTGATTATTGTATGTCTGAGGGTAGCTCTATTTTGGTTGTAGGTGGCTGGAGTTCTGTATGCCTCATATCTGCATATCACTTCCTTTTGTTATGCTTGGGAAGTTTTCCTTAATTATTTCTGTGAATAGCCTTTGTATTTCCTTTGTTTTGACTCCTGCTTCTTCATTCACATTTTTTATTCTTGTTATAGATCCTCTTGTCATCTTGTAGCCTTTGTATTGTTACTGCCTGTTTCTTTATTTTTAAGAGATCTTTCCTTTCACGATCACACATTGCAAACCTGTCTTCAAGTTTTGATAGTCTATCCTTTTCAAGCAGTTTTGCCAGTTTTCAATGGAGTTTTTAATTTTCTGGTAATCTCTTTGAATCTGCTTCATGTACTCTAGGTTTTCTTTATATTCTTCATTGAACATTTCTCTCCTTTTTTTGTGTTCCTCCATTCTTACATCTGTGTCTTCTAGAGAGTTGCTTAGCATTTCATTTATTAATCTACTTATATCTTGCTTTATTTGAATTAATATTTCAGTTTTGAGTTCATCTATGAGGTCCCGAAGAGATATCTTTATGTCCGCTGATGCCATGTCTGATATTGCATGTTTGTTGCCCTCAATCTCTTTTGTATTTACCTCTCCTGGATCAATATTCTCAGGGTTGGGGGCTGGGGGCTTTTTCTTATTTCTTTCTCTTGTCATGTTTTTGGTTTCTTCCGTACAGATGTATAGTGGAGGTCTCAGCCCCTTTCCTTGTTGGTTATGGTTCTTCTGAAGCCTGCTGGCTAGGGATTTCTGCCCTCTCCAGTTTTCCTGTTGATCACTGAGGTGCAAGCAGGGGCAGCATATGCTGGCCCCTCCCCTCCGGGCCATTCAAACTTTGAGGGCCTTCACTGCATTAGTGTGTGTTGTGTGTAGGGGATTGGTTTGGGACGACTTATTGGGTCCCAGCCAGGGGCGTGACCCAGGCCAAGCAGATCCCACCAGTCTGCTCTGGGAAGGGAGCAACTAACTGAAGTTACTACTGTTCCTAGTTCAGGCTTGTCTTCCCCGAATCCAACATGTTGTCCAGTAGGTCGCCCCTTTCCCATGGGAGGGTCTTGTTCCCAGCACTCACCGTGGGTTAATGCAGGTTCCTCGCCAGCTCCGTTCTCTGTTGGGCCAACCAACGTCTGGCTTCAGTGTGATCATGGCTCCGGCAAGTCACAGCAGCGCAAGTTCAGGCCCCTCCGGCCAGTCGCAGCAGTGAGAATTCAGGCGAGTGCATGGCCGCTAATCTTAGCTTCTCCAGTGGTAGTCCCGGGACTGCGTGTTTGACCAGCTCTTTTCCCTTTAGTTTCTTCCTGGATCAAGAGGATCCATCTCCCTCTGACTGGACCTCTCTGGGATGTTTTATTCTGGCATCTGAGTTGCCTCTCTCAGGCAGGCTCTGTATCTTGCTGCTTATCGATCTGCCGTCTTTAGCTCCTCTGTGTTCACCCTTTTTGGCTCTTTTCATGGGCAAGCAGTGAATTTTCAGATCCTTACATTTTGCTTCCATCTTTATTATAAATTCTATCTTTAGGTCATGCCTTTAGGTCATGCTCCTGAATCTTGATGTTCATGGTTAAAAGTACCCATAAAGCTTCTACATTTTGTTCTGAAATTTTTTTCTCTGAGTAATCTAACTTATCATACTTACATTCTGTCTTTCATAAACTAGGATTTGGACACAGTTCAGCTATTTACTTCATAACAAGAATGGTCTTTTCTGCAGTTTCCAATAAGACATTCCTCATTTCTGTTTACTGTCTACATTTCTATCACAATTCTGATTATGAACACTTGTCCAACCTCTAAGAGGTTCCAAACTTTCCTTTGTGTCCTTATCTTCTGAGTCCTCACAAAGATCACATGAAATGCTCTGTTTACATTATTTTCCATCTGCTCCTTTAAATCTTTCTAATCTTTGTCCATTGCCTTGTTTCAAAGTTATTGTTACAGCAGTAAACCAATTCTCAGTTTCAATTTTCTTAGTCCATCTTTTGTTGCCATAACAAAATGCTTGAGACTGGATGGTTTGTAAAGAAAAGAGGTTTATTAGGTCACATTTCTGGAAGTTTCAAAAATATGGTGCTGGAAAGAGACAAGATGGCGGACTGGTAGGTAGCAGGAGAGAGACCCTCTCTGAGAGAGACAGCTCAAATGCCAGAATAAAACACCCTGGAGAGACCCAAACAGAGAGAGATAGAATCTCACAACACAGAAAGAAACTAAATCGCAAAAACCCGCTCGAATAAGAGGTCCTGGGCTACTATTAGTGAAGATAAGATCGGCGAGCACGGCACCCGCCTCGAGA
>PVJX010011895.1:0-52109 GCA_004027295.1 Dolichotis patagonum | reverse complement strand
GTGTAACATTCAAAGCTCCCTTCTTTTCTACTACCTCGTTTGATCTTGGAAACCATTTTATGGAAAGTGATAATCAAAGAGACTAAGTGCTTCCTTCATAAGTTCACAAAACTGAAAAGTTGTGAAAAATGAGAAGGCAGGTCACTTCACTACACCAAGCCACGTCCTTGAGGGAAACACGTAATGTGAAGCTGTCACTGTGTGTAGAATTAGCATGCTACATGCTTCAGAAGCCTTTTTTAAACTTCTGGGGCCCCTTAACACTTCAGAGACTACAATGATATAAAAGGCTGAGGAAAAGGGAGGATGTGTGGCCCCTACTCTGAGTGCATGGAGGGGCTAGTGAGGAAACATCCTCTGGGCCTCAGCCTATGACAGGTCTCCCTGAAATCTCACAGCTGAGCAATGCACAGGCCTCAGTGCCCAGTGCAGGCCACAAAAAACTCAGGCCTGTGTCCATCCTGCACTGCCACAGCATCAGGGCAGAGGATGAAAAACACTGAAGGCTTTCACATGGGCCATGTGGGAGAAGAAGCTACCAGAGGGAAGGCGCTGTTCAGAAACCCACCTGGTAAAGCCAAGGGGACTCTAAGGATGGATCAGGTGGTCATCAGTGTAATATAATAAGAAACATATAGTAAGAAACAGTTAGTCCTTATTCACATTTCCTGACACAGAGCTTCCAAAATCCTTAGACTTTCCTAGTGTTGGGGATGAGAGGAGTATGTATTGTTACTCATAACAAACCCTTTCAACTCATCTGAGTTTATGCTAATGAGAGGACTGTTAATAGGCCCTTAACAGCTTCAATATGGAGCTAAAGATTGATCACCAATGGCCCATGACTAAATCGATAGTGCCTATCATGAAGACATCTCCAGAAACCCTAACTGAAGGGGTAAAGGAAGCTTCCAGGTTGGTGAACATGTCCATGTGTAAGCTTCCATACCCAACTCCATGGGGACAGAATTTCCTGTGCTTGGGACCCCTCTGGACCTTGTACTAGGTACCTCCACTTCTGACTGTTAACCTTGGTCTTTTATAATACCTTTTATAATGACCAGTAAAATAAGTAAAATATTTCTCTGAGTCCTATAAACTGTTAAAGCAAATTTATGAACCCAAGGAGATTGCGCACACTCCCATTTTGTAGCCAAGGCACACAGAAGTGTGAGTCACCATGGACTCATTACTTGATATTGGCATCTGAACTGAGGATCTTTTGGAACAAAGCCCTTCATCTACAGCATCCATACTAACTCAAGCTAGTTAGTGCTAGAATCAAACTCAACCATAGGACATCCACAAATAATTGAAGAATGATATGGTATAGAAAGCTCACAGATCTGGTGTTGGAAAGTGTTTTGAGAAGAGAAACAGTTTTCCACCAAGCAGAACTAGAGGCTTCCACGTCCAGAGAGTAACACGGAGGCTCCTGGGAGAGAAATCATGGAGCAGACAAGCAAGACAGGGCCTCTCTGCCCCCTTGATTCCAGCTTATTCAACTTACTGGTTATGCTTAAATAAAACTCACTACAAATTACAAAGTATAGGTCTTAATCAGTTGGTATAATGTCGTGAAACAAAGCATTCTCCATAAACAACTTTGTTTAAAAATCTCTTATATCTAAGAGGGTTTTTTTGCCAAGGTAAAATTATATATTTCATAAGGATGTAAATACAGAATTATCATTTTAATCATTTTTTAGGTTCACAGAAAAGCTTGAATGGAAAGTACAGAGACTTCTCATATAATTCCCATCCCAACAAATGCACAACCTCCCATTATCAAAATATATCATCAGAGTGCTACATGTGTTACCACAGATAAACCTACATGGATACATTGTCATTCAAACTCTATAGTTTACCTTAAAGTTACTCTTGGTGTATATTGTGTGATTTGTATAAATACAGACACCCTTACAGTATTATACAGAAGCATTTCACTACCCTAGAAGTCCTCTGTGTTCTGCCTATTCATCTCCCCCTTTGCTCTAATCCCTGGAAACCTCTGATCTTTTCACTGTCTCCATACTTTTGCCTTTGTTGAGAATGTCATATATTGGAATCGCAACACATAGTTTCTGCAGATTTGCTTCTCTCACTAAGAAATTTGCATTTAAGTTTTCTCTGTGTCTTTTTTCTGGCCTCATCTCTCACTTCTTTTTGGTGCTGAATCATATTGTACTGTCTGGATGCACCACAGTTTATTTATTCATTCACCTGCTGAAGGACATTTTGATTGTTTTCAAGTTTTGGCGATTTCGAATAAAACTGTTATAAACATCCATGTGCAGGATTTCATGTAGATACAATTTTTCAGTTCATCTGGATAAATACCAAGAAGAACAATTGCTGAATCATATGGTATGAGTATTTAACTTTGTAAGAAACCATCAGACTGTCTCTCAAATGGCTGCAGTGTTTTACATTCCCACCAGCAATGAGCGAGTGTTTATTGCTCCATGTTCTCCTCAGCATGTGGTACCGTCAGGGCGTTATACTGTTGTCATCCTGGTGAGTGTGATTTAAGTCACTTTTAAGTACACAATCAGTGGTATTAAGTATGCTCACACTTCTGTGTTACTCAATCTTTTGTCTATCTCTCCTTTGAAAAATTTCTTAAGTGAAGTCCTACTCCTCAAAATGATGAAATTAGGAAGTGAGAACTTTGGAGGGTAATTAGGCTTAGATGAGGACAGGATGGCAAAGTCCTCAAGATGGGACAAATTACCTTATAAGGTCATTTCCCCTCTCTTCCTATAGCATGCAAAGACACAAAACAGCTACAAGAAGGCGGTCAGCAAACCAGGAAGAGGGCTTCCTCCCAGCCTGTGTCAATGGGCACTTTCATTTCCAGAACTGTGACAAGCAAATGCCTGTTTTTAAAGCCATTTAGTAGGTGGTGTTTTGTTCTAGCACCCTGTATTTAGGACATTGCACTCTGATATAACAAAATATCACACACAGACTAATTCACAAAGGAAAAAAAATGTATTTCTTGCAGTTCTAGAGGCAGGGAAGCCCACGCGTGCAGGCTGGGTCTGTGAAGGCCTTCCTGCTCCCTCAGCCCATGGCGGCAGCCATTGTACAATGACATGAGAGGAGTGAGGGTCGAACTCACTTTCATAACAAATCTGCTCTTGAGATAAGAAACCCACGTCATGATAATCACATTAATCTGCTCATGAGGGCACAGCCCCTGGACCAACTCACTTTTTGAAGATCCTACCTTTCAACATTGTCACATTAGCACTGCGTTTCTAACGTGAACTTTGAGGGACATGTTCAAATCATAGCACAGCCCATGCTACGATAATGACCACTACTACCTGTTTCATCATTCCAAACAGAAACTCTACCCATGGAGCAGTAACTCCTCTTTCTCCTTTCCCTTTAATCCTGGCAAATTCCACTCTAGTTTTTATCTATGAATGTGCCTATTATCAGTATTTTGTGTAGATGAAATCACATCGTACCTGTGCTTTTATGTCTGGCTATTTCATTTAACATCAAGTTTTAAGATTCATCCATGTTATAACATGTATAAACATTTCACTCCTTTTTAGGATATTCTATTCTACATATACAACACGTTCTGTTAATTCACTCTTCTGTTGGTGAATGTTTGGGCTGTTTCAACTATTTGACTATTATAAATAAGCCTGCTGTGAATATGAGTGTATAAATATGTTTGCATCCCAGCTTCCAAATCTTTTGAGTTAGACACAGAAGTAGAATTCTCTCATATGGGTTACTCTATGTTTAATTTTTTGAGGTCTGGCCAAATTGTTTTCTTCAGCAGCTGCACCATTTTACATTCTTGCCAGATTTAATGCACAAGGGTTTCAATTTTTCTATGCTCTTGCCAACTTTTGTTTATTTTACACTGAATTTTAATTTTGAGCACAATGTTCACAAATGACAATGACCATGCTTTGTCAAGAATACAAGGATCAAAATCATATACAAGTATTTTTCTCTATTAGCATGGCTGCTCCAGTTATTGCCTTTTTTCTTTAAAGTCACCTCTTTTTCCTCTATGGTTCTTCCTTTCCAGGTAATCTGGAGTGTACTGCAGGAATTGGGCATTGCCCTCTTACCAGCATCTTCCTTTCTCCACCTTTACACCATTATGCCTCCATTTCACCCACCTTTATAAAACCCTAACTCTTGAAGCCACTTTTCTTGCAATTATGCTCATAAGTCTGAGTGCTACCTGGAGATCTCTCACCATAGAGGAGCCCAATTTTAGCACAAATGAATGGTTTCCAAATTCAGCTGGCCCCAGGACGCCACTGTCAATTGCAATTGGTCTCTGGTTAGCTTCCAGACCATCATTAACTACTCCAAACCTCTATATTACTTATTCTAAAACAATTTTTCTTCTGCCCTTATTCTCAGTAGAACTTACCTTTGAAGAAAATTAAAATCATCTAGATTGCTATTTTTTAACTTCCTGTTCTCTTACCTACAAACTTCACTTTAATCTCACTCAATCATGCCTTATTTCTTCCAGAAATAAGAAGACACAGTTATACTTAAAAGGTAAACAATTCTGACTGAACCCTGGATTTCTTGGCCTCTTTGACCTCTTGTCCTCCAGGATGTGCTCCATCAAACTTTCTCTAGTCCTTCCCCTTTTTTATCCTTTTCCTCTTCTGACTCCTTCCCTGCCCTGAAAACATAGTAAGTTTCATCCGTTATATAAAATTGGAACCCTCTCTTTACCTAATCACCTACTATCACTTATTTTGATTCCCGATGTTGCCATAACAAAGTATCACATTCCAGATTCCTAAAAACAACAGAAATTTTATCCTTTAACAATTCTGCATTCTATAAATCCAAAATTAGGGTATAGGCAGGATCATGATTTCTTTGAAGGCTCTGGGAAGTAATCTGTTCTCTGCCATCCTCTTAGCTTCAGGAGGCTGCCAATGGGTCCCTGGGCATATGGATGCATCACTGCATCTCTCCTCACTTGTCACATGGCCTTCTCCCTTTGTGTCTGCATCCAAATTTCCATTCTGTTTTAAGGGAACCAGTCATTGTATCTGGATCGAACCAATCCACTCTTAACTGAATTCATCTGCAAAGACTTTACTTACAAATAAGATCATATTCTCAGGCCTCAGGACAGAAATTTGGGAAGGAGCTACTCAACACATCTCTGCAAACATTCCTTACCACTCAGTGTCCTACTTTCCAGGAGCCCCTCCCACTTTGTCCCCACTGCCCAGGAATAGAGTTCATTAAGTTCAGCATCAATCTCCTGACTCCAAACCTCACCCTACTGCAGACTTCACTGCCTCTGACTGTTGACAGCCACTCTCCCTGGTGAAATTCCATGCCCTCAGCTTCCTCTACCGAGCTCTCTCTTGGTCTTTCTTGTATCAGTCCATCTACTCCTTCCCTGTGGGTTTCTCTTTCTCTTTCTCTTCACACTTCAATGTGAGTGATCACCAAGATTCCCATCTTCACTTCTGTGTACTTCATTTCTCTTGGATGAATTTTATCCCCTTTTTGGGTGGAAACACAACTGTGTACAATGACTTACGAATCTGCCTATCTAGCCGACCTTCTCCCCAGTGCAGACCTGCATAACCGTCCGTGAAGATCCCCTTCAACACTTCAGCTCATCACTGTACCTGGGAAAAACTTTCAGTTTGCTTTATTTGATATAAGCATCACTGATCTAGTAACCCAAGTTGAAAACCAAGGGGGTAAGTAACTTACTCCTTATTTCTATGTACATTTACTTCTTCTTTATTATCTTTTAAATATATTTAACATGGCAAGTACTATAATAAACAATAATGACAATAGTGGTAGTAAAATCAGCACTCAGAAAGCCATCTCCAAGGCAAGAACTAGAAAGGTCCTGTGCCTTCTGTTACTCATGTACTTACCCTCCTCCATGAGATTAACAATTAACCTCAATTTTGTTTTTGTGTCCTTTCCTATATTAGTGTACTATTGACATATGTGTCTCTAAACATCACATTGCTTACTGTTGCTTGGTTTTAAACTTCATAATAAAAAATGATGTCATTCGCCTGGGACTTGGCATATTCGTTCAACATGATGTTTCTAAGATTCACTCATGTTGGCACAGATGGCTGAAAACCACATTTTACTGCTATGTATCATATTCCAGCATGAAAATTAACTAGAAAAATAGTTTTGTTATGTATTTTACAAAATTAGGAGAAACTAGGAAGTACCTAGAAACAAATTTAACAAAGATATATAAGACAGGTACATCTCTCTGATTTACTCCTAAAAATTTTTCTTGTTTCCCTTCTAAATCTCTCACACCAATGCCAAGCAAGGGAAACTTCTCCACCTTTCACCCATGCAACTTCCATTATAGCTGTGTCATAAGTCTTGCTCTGCTCTAGCTACGTTCTCCATTGTCATCATAGCCACCCGCCACCTGGAAATCTGACTACACCAACCTTGGTCCAACACCTTCCACAGCTCCCTTTGGTTTGTGGGATCCTCACGTGTGCCTCCCCAGCTCACACCCAGATATGCTGTATCCTCCAAAAGCCTCACAAACTTTCTCAATTCCATATTTTTATTCCAACTCACTTCCAGGAATATCTCACTCCATCCTCTGTTCTCCCTAAACACAGCTACCTCTACAAACATACATACATATATACACACAAATGCAGTAGACAATAGCTATGTTAAAATATACATATTAAGATTCTGCTTCAACATCTGTCCAATAGAAAATTTTCCATGATTGTTACCCCTGCTCATCATGCACCAATCATGTATTTCATAGTTACAGTCATAACAATAATTATAAACATATAGGAATAGGTAAATATATAGACATAGATAATAAGCTTCTCATTTTATTGGCCATATTATACTATTTAGCTTGTGGGTCTTTATAAGATAAAGACTATCATCTTCATCTCTGACTTCCTGGTATGTGCACAGAGCTTGAAACACAAAGTACATTCAATATATATTGAAAAGTTCTTTGATTATTGTGTGTGCAATCATAAAACTTAGAATCTTATGTTCTTCTTGAAATGAGCAGATATACCAAATTTTAAAAATGGGTATATATCATATTTAGTAAATAACAGCTATTCATAGCTATCATGCCACTGAGCCATTCATTAGCCAATGAATTCATGTAGGCAGTGTGTTTATGATGACTACCCTCTGTCTAAGATGTAACACTTACCCAGTAACTCACTTAACAAAAGAGTGAGATTTCACCCATCTGGAGCCACAAGGCAGAATGCTGCTATCACATAGTAGTAATTCCCATGTAAGTACTTCACATTTTTAGTTTAAAATGCCAAGTCAGGTGTTTTGCCAAAGTGAGTATCAGTTTAAACTGTTCCAACATAACTTATCTATCTTCAAATTGTGGTGACATTTTATTAGTAAGTTAAATGTCCCTAATTAAAACAGTACTGCTTTGCATCAAATCACTATAATTCATTAATTCTCTGCTGAGAATATATTTTTAGCTTTCTCAGGAAAAATTATATAACAAAGTACTGCCCTAGTTTCCTCAATTCTAGTTATACTAACTTGATGTGCCACAATATAAAATGTATTCTGTTAAAAATCATTCATCTTCTGGCAGTGATTTTCATCGCTATGGGTTAGAATTGTCTGGACTCAACACAAAGGACGAAACGCCTTGTAGGAATGAAGCAGTGTGCTAACTGAAATAGAATATGTTCAGACATAAGCTGTCACTGCCCCAAGGGAACTTTGTATCAAATGTGACAGTACTAAGCAGCAAAGTTATTTAAGAGCATTAGGATTGACAGCCACTTTGCTATCTTAACAGGACTTGATTTTCATCTTGACATCAAGGAATTACATGCTATGTACCCAGAAATCAAAGTAGGATGAGAGTGTGTGAGAATGAAGAAGGTCTGCCTGCTACTGCAGAAAGTCTTTGACTCTGTTCTGAGAAGCAGTTGCCCAATCCACCCCACCTCCAAATAATTTGGACAATGTTACATAGTGGAATACAAACCGCAGAGAAGGAGCTGTAACCAAATTGGAAAAGACAATTAAGACCTAAATTATCTCAACAAGCTAGACTCAGTTAAACTTAAATAAAATCATTTACTGTGATCATAAATGTAAAGTCCTGCCCTGACATAATAAATATTAGTAAAAGATCTAGGCAAAGTACAATAATGAAAAAAGTAAAAAAAAAAATTATAACTATGGATGACTACAAGTTCACTTAAACCAACCACGAAATGTCACTATCCAAAAACTAATCTGATACGGGACCTCCACTATCCAAAAACTAATCTGATACGGGACCTCCACCACCACAGGTTAATCCAGAGCAAGGCGAGGAGCAGTGGTCACTCTGAGTTGTGTGCTGGGTGGAACCCATAGAGCTTGCATGCAGTTTTTGGTTTGGGGTGTCGTGCTTCAACTGCTTTTCTGATAAACACAATAGTAAGGAAACTTACTCTATATCTCATATTTTCCTAAAGCAAATGAAACAGCAGCCATGCCCCTGCATGCCTACATGTCGTTATCAGGTATCCCTCCCTCAGGAAAACAGTGTGAGCTGGGAGAAGCAGCCATCCATGCCCCCATGTGCTAGATGAAATCATGGAAACCTCTGTGTAGATGCACAGGTCTGGAGAAGCCTGCCCCACACCTCACTGCTTCCCTGGGTACGTAGCTTTGGAGAAACCCAAGTTCCTGGCCCATTCCCCTACACTGTGGTCAGGCAGCCAATACAGGAAATGCCTGGGACTCCACAATTGGCTCATCCAGAGGACTGCAGGAAAATGCCCAGACAAGGAAGCAAAATGCAATCTCAAACCTCCAGCCCACACAGAGTAAGTCCAGAAGACATGGACATAAAATAAAGTGGAAGTTGAACACCTGAAATTTCCTGAAAGGATAGCAACTGAAGTCAAGAAACAACTTCCTGAGGCTGTAAGAGTAATCAGATCAGATCAGAAATAATATCTTAGGTAAAAGAAGAAATGACAAAAGACATAAGAAAAAAATTGCTAAATATATCTAAATAAGACATAGACAAAGAGAAGCATAGAAAAATAATGGAAACCTTGAATGAAAAACATAGGAAAGAATTAGAATGCATGAAAAAGATATCCAGAAAACTTAAAACTCCCTTGAAAGCTGGAGCAAACTGAAGATAGACTTGATAGCATGAGCAAAACTGAAGATAGACTTTCAGACCTTGAAGACAGGATGGAAGTCAGCAATCACAAAAAGAAAGTTCTCTTAAAAATATCAAGGAACCAGGAAATAACAATTCAACAGATTCCAGATGACACAAAGAAAAATACTCTAATACTGCTAAGTGTCAGTGAAAAAGCAGAAGTCAACACAAATGACATAAAAAGGATGTTTACAGAAGTAATAGAAAACTTCTCAAGCATAGGAAAAGGACCTGACACACAGATAAGGGAGGCATACAGAACTCCAACTAGCCAAAAGCAAAATAAATCTACACCCATATATATAATAATCAAGATCCTAGCACAAGAACAGAATATTAGAAGCTGTTAAAGAAAAGAAACAGATTACCTATACAGAAAAACCCATCATAATCATGGCAGACTTCTCAACACAGATTATCAAGTCGAGAAGAGCTTGGAGTGAAGTGTTTCAAGTCCTGAAAGAAAACAACTTCCAACAGAGATTGGTGTATCCTGCAAAACCATCTTTCAAAATTGATGGAAAAAGAAGATACTTCCATGATAAAGAACAGCTGAAGGAATTCATTACCACGAAACCAAACCTACAAAAAGAACTGAAAGATATGCTAGAGAGAAAAAGATGACCTCAATTCCAGGAACAGCAGCAGAGAGGGATCACTGAGTGGGGCAGGAAACTGAATGGAGGGGAAAAGTAGGGAGCCAAAAACAGAAAAATAGAATGGCAGTGCATGTCAGTTGCAACTATTCATGTACATGGTCTCGATTCACCAATAAAGAGAAACACAGACAGAGGTGGATTAAGAAACAAGATCCATCAATATGCTGCATACAAGAAACACATTTACCTCAAAAGGAAATTCATAGCCTGAAAGTCAAAGGAGAGAAAACAATGCTCCATGCAACAGGGACCCAGAAAAAAGCAGGGGTAGCTTATCCATCAACCACAGAATAGCTAAGAAAGATATGGCATTCTTATACAATGGAACACTACTCAGCTATAAAGAAGGATAATTTTGAGGCTCTTGTAGGTAGATAAACTCTCACAGATGAACATCTTTTGTCTCCCTAGTGTGAAAGACTGAAGGAGTTAGAGGGATCCAAAATGTACAATAGAAATTGTGAAAGTGAAAAGAGAGGAAACAGCTTAAAAGAGAAGGAACAACTGGGACAGGGTAAAGGAGAAAAGAAAGAAGGGAAAAGATTATATACATATACAAATATATATATATATACATATATATTATAGATAATTGTATTACTAATCTCTGTTAGCCCAACAAAAAGAACAGTTTGTGTTTTCATTGTTTGATCATTTTTTCATAAATATGTCAGGTAATCTGAACAACTACTTTGAAAACAACGATATGCAACATATTAATCATTGTTTATCCCCTATTACTCTGTTTGAAATTCTGTATCATTGTTTTTATTTTTTTTCATTTTAAAATAAAAATAAAAAATAAAGCAAATAAAACAAAAACATAAGAGGGATTCTGTGCTATGCATTTTTATTCTGAAGACATTTCTTTAAAGTGAAACTTTTTAAGCACCATTTCTGACAACTACCAAAGCTCTAGTTAATTTGATTTTTCATTTTTGTGGTGCTGAGGATTGAACCCAGGGCCTTCCCACTAAGCTTCATCCTCAGGATTTTTTTTTTAATTTTGAGACACATTCTCACTAAATCATTAAGCTTCCCTGGCTGGGTTTGAACTTGAGATCCTCATTACAGATTTGTGCCAACATGCTTCGTTCTAATTAAAAATTGTTTTGTGTACACCTGAAATCCCAGCACTTGAGAGGCTGAGGCAAAAGGATCACGGTGAGCTCTAAGCCACCCTGGGCCACACAGTGAGTGAAAGGCCAGCCTGAACTATATCATGAGACCTTGTCTCAAAAGGCCAAAAAAAATGTAATTAAATACAAAAGATGAGGATGTAGTATTATATGATAAAGAAATGAACACAGAGAATAGCAGATGCTTCCTTATCTAGCTCAAATACCTAATATCATTGAAAGTACAAGACAGTCTCGCCTAAACTTTTAAAACCATAGATAATTGTCACAGCTGAGTATAACCATATGGCATTTCATTACAAAGAGAAACATAACAGCAAGTTTGTAACCTATAGATGAGCAAATAACACATTCCTCTGGCATATGACATTTGAAAGAAATAAATATGCAGGTACTTGATACAAATATGAAGAGACATACTTTATTTCTCTGGATATTTTCATTTAATCCAGAGTAAATAAGCTACTCATATTTTATGTGAAATTTGCATATTAACATTTTAATTGATATAATAATTATATATATGATACAATGTGATAATTTGATACATGTATAGTTATGTAATGATTAAAGCAGGATAATTAGCATTTTAACTTCCTTTTTTTGGGAATTTTCCAATTCCTGCCTTCCTGGTTTTTTTAATATAATAAGTTATTGTAAACTTAGTTACCCTAATAGATTCTAAAACATTAGGACTTAGTCTTCCTACAACTGTGTTTTAGTGCTGATTATCCAACTTCTATCTGCCTTTCCCCTACATGATAATTTTTATTTGATTAGAATTTAAGTTTTTTATATTTTTGAAGTCCTTCTACTCCAAAAAACTATTATGAACAATTACCTCCATTTCTTACCAAAAGTCATGATATAACAACTACCTCTCTGAATAGAGATATTAAGACAATGTAAAAGGAGTGTTTTATTCATGTGTTGGCAGTAAAATCAGTGCTATTAAAATAAGAAACACAAATTACCAACTTCTATGAAAAGAGACATTTTTTGAAAAGTCAAGCAGATGACTTGTCCCAGTCATAGAAAGTCCTTTGCTTTCTTCGGGAACAAGAAAGCAACTGTACGTTATCTGATGATTCATCGTACTGCAAAATAACTGTCTTACAATAGCCAATAAACTTGTAGTTCATCCCTTTACATTTTCATGTAAAATTTTCACGCAGTTAAATTTTCATGGACTATAAATTCACTAGGTTTGCACTCATAAAGCTTCAACTCAGCAGGATCTCATAAGATCCGAAAGTCAACATCCAATGAGGATGGAAAAGAAACCATTCATTCATTCAAGAACCTTTTATAAAAATGCCTCTCAGTTTCTGGGAGATGTACTTAAGTTCTTGAAATATAAAATAAATAAGAAATGGCCCTACCCTCAAGAAGCTCCCTGACTTCTAGATATGGTAATGAGCTAAACACCTAAATAGCAAGATACAGCACAGTGTGATCAGCATTATTAGAGAAGCCTGCACAAAGTGTGAAGGAGCACAAAGGTGACACAAGAGAAGGCTAGAGAAGAGGTGGCATCTGACCTGCAGCTCCCTTCACAAGAACAGAGAAATGCAGCAAGAGGATGACAGGCAATTCCAGGGAGAAAGGCCAGGCCAGCCTGAGAAATGCAGCCTTCACTGTTATTACAATAAAAGGCTAACTGAATAGACAGTGCTTGCTACAGTCTGGCAAGGAATGAGTTAGAAGATCCTTCGGGAAAGTACTGCCTGTGAATTCAGAACCTTTAATCGTGGTACTTTGCTTAGTGTGCCATTAGTGATATCTTAAAGAAAGCTAAACACCAAAAATTGCTACATATTGGCCAGTACCACGTAATAAATCAGCAATACCAATTTCTTACACAGTTTTGCTGCCTGAGCAAAAAAGTCTGCCTCTTCAGGAACATGATTATTTAGAAATATATTTCTTTGCAAATAAATTAAATCTTTAGAGAATGGGAATGTTTTTGTCAAACATAAGCACAGCTAGGAATAGAAAGGAGACCACTTGATAAAGCTTTTATAATGCAAAGCACTGCATATAAATATTTCAAAGTTTGGCTTTTATTTGTTTGTTTGTTTGTTTGTTTGTTTGTTTGCCTCTTGATAACTGAATAGGCTTCAAGTCCTCTGCATTCATCAAAAAAGCTAGGGATATGAGACTGGCAATATTTCCCTGCCTTGAGATAAAAATGTGAGCTCTGTCATAGCAAATATCCTGTTTTAAGCAAAAAAATAGGAGAGACTATCACAAAATCATTAAAACCGATAATTAAATCAACAATTTCATATATGAACTGTGGACTCAACAACTATGAAGCTAGGAGAGTTTACAGAATCTTAAAGAGAATTTAATCCTGGGAAATGGGTATGTGGTTGGTCACACTGTGTTTATTATCATAACTTTGGCAACCCAGAGAATAAAAATCAGAACATGATATTAGTAGAGTGATGCAGCGTACACTCTGCCCCTCAAAGCACCAGTTACTGCATACAGTTAAGCCACAAATGCAAAGAAATTGGGTATATAGACACAGGATATTTATCAGTGTTACTGAGATATAATTGATACACAACCAACAACACATTTAAATTGCACAATTTGATAAATATATGCATATTTCCCCTGTGACACTGTCACTAAAGACAAAGAGCATACTCGTCACCCCCAAGACTTTCCCCATGTCTCTTTGCAATCCTTCCTCCCTCAGAAGTGCTCTCTATTCTCCCGTCAGACTACTAAGGTGCTCTCTGTCAGTATGGGAATTTTCATAATCTAGCATTGTATGTCAGAATAAATATACAACATGTCCTCACTCGGGGCCTGTCTTCTTTCACTCTGCACAACTGCTCTGAGATTATTCCAAGCTTCTATTGCTGAGTGCTCTTCCATTATAGGCATGCTCCACAATCTATCTCCTCACCTGTTGATGATCATTCAGGTTGTTTTCAGTTTGGGGTTATTTGTATACAAGACTTGTGGGAACAAAAGCATCCATTTGTCTTGGATGGAACTGACCAGATATATATTTAGTTTTTTTTTAAAGAAAGTGTCAAGATGTTTTTAAAGTGTTTGTGTCATTCCTTTGACACCCACAATTATAATCCATGAGCGTGCCAATTCTTCTGTGTCCTAAGCAACACTTTGTACAGTCAGTCTGATGTTAGACATTCCAGCAGTGGACAGTGATACCTCACTGTTATTTAAAATTGCATTTTGTTAATGTCCAATGAGGCTGTGCCTGTTTTTATGTGCCTGTTCCCACCCCTCCTCATACCTGTGCTCACAGATCCACTCTCCCCAACTCTACCTTTGTTCTCCTCTTGATTCTTGTCCCTGGGTGGAGAACCCAGTTCTAACATTTCTATGCACACATTTAACTAAAACTAGAATAAAGTGTTGATAGGGTACCAGGCCTCCCTTTCTGGCACATAAATTAGTTATATTTTACTCACATTATTTAAAATGTACTCCATAATTTTTCATACTAATAGAATTTTACAAATGAAGAAAATATTTATTTTCAGTAAACCCCTGTTCCGCTATAGTTAAAATAAACATAATGTTGTCTTTATAGTAACATTGATGCTTTTCTCTTTTGAAAAGTCATAATAGAAATACCCTTTTTATTTAAAAAATTAGATAAAATAGCTCCAGGCATATTTTCACTTTTTAGGCAATATACCTAAATAAACTGAATAACTGAGGAAATCACATAACCGCACTTTTTTTTCAGAATTCTTGAATGGCTGAATACTAGGAAATAGAGTCGTTTTCATAATTTAGTTGTAGTTTACAAATCTTGACCTTAGTACTTCCTCTATCTGGATTCTGTTTTAAGCACAAAAGTCATTTAGTGCTTTGATCAGGTTACCACTTAGGAATTTGGCTCCTTCAGGAAGCTCCTGTTTTAGGGAGTGTGTTAGAAGGAGTCGCAGCAGAACCAGTAACATGGGGTACTTGTTTTCCTTGGCAGTACTTCTTTCAGTTACTGTCTTATCAGTGAAGACCTGCTTTCCCTTCCATCTCTAAAGTGATCAGATCAGTGAGAAACTCAGTTATCTGTGAGTAGATCTGTGAAAACTGGACATTTTCACCTTGGCATTGGCTGTTAGACTGCCTACCATATCCCACCTCTGTTCTCAAGCCCACACTGTCCTACAAAATAAAAGTGACAGTTTAACTTTGGCACTCAAAGAAGTATCAGCATTTTTAACCCAGCTCATCCTTACATGTCAGTATTAACTTCTCTTACTTTCTTTATTCATTATAAATTAGTCTCTTGATTAAAAATTTAGTGAAACTGCTAAAACTGTCAGATCTTGAGCACAGCAAAAACAAAAACTCTTCTATTTGTATAATGCATTAATGCTTTTCATAGTGTTTTCAAATATGTTATTTTACTTCTCTAAAATGTTCCATCTCATCTGCTGTCAGACAGATTGAATTGCTGTCTGTTCACTACAACTAGAGTGCTTTAAAGTTCATAAATAATTTATAAAGCACTCCGAATTTATGGAGGATGGAATTACCTTGAGGTGCTAACCTTAGGGAAAAGCAGAACGATAGGCACCTTGGTGGTGTGATTTTTAAGAGCATGTAAAAGCCTCTAATTAAAACAAATGAGCAACAATCAGTAAACAAGAACAAAATCCCCTTCTCCCCAACAGAAAACCCCACTGGTAGAGATTAATATCTATAACAGGTAAGGCTTCTTATGTTTTCTGCTAAAATGCAAAGACTTGGGGTAGAGAGACATCATAGACTACATCATACAATAGGGAAAGTAGTCAAACAACGTGGCAATAGCCACTGATCCAGCTCACTATCTGGGGAACAGGTCAGTGTTACAAGGGGAGAGCAGACAAACATATCTCAGTGATCTTACAAAGAAGAGACAGAATTCAGAGTTCAGTGAGGCAGTTAGGAATTTGTAAAACAAAATGCTAATGAAAAGGAACCTGCACAGAGATAAAGCTCCAAAATCCAGCAGAAGGGCTCCCTGAATACAGATCAATGTGCACATATGAGGTATGACTGTAGGTTGGGGAAGGAACAATAGAAAAGAGCAGGAAGGCCAATGCCTCGAGCTCCCAGCAGGTTTTGGGTGACTAGTGATCCAAGGAGCCAGTATGGAAATATCCACTAATACTGGAACTGCAAGCAGAGCAAATGAGGTCAAATTGGCCTTAAATGAAGTACAGCACTGATGAATGTTAAAAACAGGTCTCAAAGAGAGCAAATTGATGCCTATTAGCTGAATTTTACAAGCCGAAAATGATTAAAACAAAACAAATACAGTATAATTTAAAATTTGCAATGTTCAGTATCCAATCAAAATTAGTAGGCATACATTGGAAAAAATATGACCTCTTGCCAAGATCAAACTCAATCAGTAGGAATACAGCAACTGCACAAGAATGTATCAGAAGAAAAGAATATATGTTTAAAACTATCACATTTATACAAACACCCACATACATAGTTGTGCAGCACAAAAGGGCATTTTGGTTAATGATAGGCTGCACATACACTGGCAGTTCCATAAGATTACACTGCCTAGTAATGTCATAGCGACCTCCGTTTTCATAGTGTACCATACGATGTTCACACAACTGTGAGCACACTTCAGAATACATTTCTGAGAACATATCCTCGTCATTAAGTGACACTGACTCTTCATGTATATTTACAAAGTGTGCTTCAAAGACGTCAATGTTTACATTTTAAAAATTTATTATAATAAAAGGTTCATTGCCATTAATTCCCCTCATCCTACCCCCTGACTTCAAAAACACCTATCCTATCATTCTTGTGATTTTTCCAAAGCAGTTCTGGTAGTCTGCTTCCTAAGTGTCTTCAGCTGCACTGTATAACTCCCTCCTGAATCAACTGGAAATATTTACCTTTCTTTTGAAGATAACAAGAGGAATTATGGTAGCCATTGTTGATTTCCTATTATCTTGTTTTGAAGCCTTGTGTCACTTTCATTGTTTTGTTTTGATTGGCTTTATTCTGTTTCATTTTGTTTGGTTTTATTCTCTTTAAAATAAAAAAATTTTATGAAAAAACATTTACTCTTCATGGTCACTTTGACTTTGAGGAAGATCAAAAGTCTCACAGTGTTGGAGGCAATGAATGAGATGGATGAGAACACACCACGTTTTTGTCAGCCTATCTTTCCACTGATGGTGCTCAGCAGCTGCATTGACTGTATTTCTGATCACAGCCCATAAAAACATGAAGGAAGACTTCCAAACTGGTTCAGAAATGGTTAAAGCAATGGAATACATGTGTTTAAAGTAGGAGTGAGTATGGGAGTGGCAATGTCTTCTACTGTAATATTTTTATGTACACCTCATATTAAGTGATTGGCACCTGTATGTATATCCATGTGTCCCAAGAAGATAGAGAAAACAATGAAGCCAATAAGAAAAAGTGGATAATTATTAAGCAAACACAAACTGAACTTTTAGAGATGAAAAATACAGTATCTCAAATGGAAACATATTGGATATGATTAACAACAGATTAGAACTTACAATGAAAAAATAAGTTGAAGACATAGTAATAAAAACTATTCTAAATAAAAGAAAATGAAAAGCATCAGGGAAAACCAATGCAAAGAACATCAATGGCCTGTGAGAAAATACCAAATGGTTAAACAGGACATATGCATGATTAGAATCTTTGAAACATTAAGTTAGTGGGACCAGGAAAGCATTTAAAGGAAGAATAGCTGAATTTTTTCTCAATTTGTTGACATCTATAAGTAAGCAAGCAAGCCTTTCTATGAAGTGGTTCAGAATACATACACCTCAGGGGCATCAATATGACTTACAACAGAGGCGTTTGAATTCCCATTTCTTCCCTGTCTAAAAGCAAAGCCTCCCAGAAGAACTCAAAAGAATTCAACTGTCCTAAGAATAATGTGGGAAAACGATTCTTCCTGGGACAGATAAGAAGTCTCCATGCAACACTTAAAAATAAACACTGCAGGGCTGAGGATACAGCTCAGTGGCACAGCCCCTGGCAAATGCAAGGCTGTGAGTTGAATTCCCAGTACCAAAAAAATAAAAACAACTAAATACTGCCACAGAGCTGGAGGTGTAGGGCAGAAGTAGTGTGTGCTTCACAGGTGGACACCTTGGGTTCAACCCCCAACACCAAAGTAACAGCAATAACCCACATGGCTGCCAAAACTATCACTTCTTTTCCATGGGTCCATTTCTCTTTCTAGAAAGTCTTTGATTTCCCATAAGTGCCTCTCTCTCCTGCCCTTTTCCTATTAAGATACTATGCAAGTCTGAAATTCCAACCACAATTTGGACTCATATTTTTCTGCTTTTAAAAATAAAATTGGGGGGGTTGGCTAAACTGTCTTATCAGCTTACTTTGCAGGCCCTCATTATTGAACCTCAGGGCCTGGAAGTTCTCCTTACCCAACAGTTGCTACCCCACAATGTCATCTTTGCAAAGCAGAGAGATTTGCTTCACATATGTACCAGAATACATCAGTCCTTGTCTTAAAATTCTTCAGGTTTACATTGCAATTTGAATAAAACACAAACTGCCAGTCCTACAAGATCTTACCCTGCATTTCTTTCCATAAGAAACCACACTCATAAGAAACCACACTCTTACCAGATTCTCCAATACTTGATACTTCTTTTGAATTCTTTATCTATCTATGCTGTACGTTATCTAGTCAATGAGCTTTTGCAGAAATGAAACCTTTAACGTGTAAACAGTTTCATATTTTTCTAACTTTGAATCATCCAGTTTGAAAAAAGATGCACAATTATGTAGGATACTCCTATAGGTGATGATGGCTTTAATGCAAAATCATAATAAAAACAATATTTCCAATATTATAAAATATTAAGTTATTCTCGGTTTAATATCCATGATTCACGACAGAAAGAATATTTGAACTTAAAGCCAGGTCTTTAAGTTCAAATATTTACTTGCACTGCCTTGTTTATAAATTTTAAAAATATTTTTGCTTTTGTATATCATATTCTCTTAAACGTCTTTTGCAAAGCTAAGTCTGGTAGTAATGAATTCCCTCAGTTATTTCTTATTTTTAGAAGTCTATTTCTCTTTTCACTTCTGAAAGGTAACATAGTTGAATATTGTACTGTTGGTTGATGGTTTTTTCTTTCACAATTTAAAATATGTCATTCACTTCTTTTTTGGCCTCAGAGGTTTCTCCTACTAGTCTCATGGAGGTTGCCTTTAAATGTGAGTTGATGCTTTATTCTGGCAGTTTGTGGCATTCTCTCTTCACCTTTTAATTTTGACAGTGTGATTGTAATGTGTTGGGTTAAGGAACTTTTCTGATTGTGCCTATTGGGGGTCCAATGGGGCTGCTGTCTGTGGATGCCCGTATATTTCCCACGGGATAGCTGTCTAGGTGGAATATCCATTCCATTAGCTTTGAGATCCACCCAGAGGTTTGGTGGAGAATACTTCTAGGTGTGCCTGGGTAGATCATGGAGATGCAGCCTTGGGGTATCTGTGTCTGGTATCTTGTTCCTTCCTCTCTGATTATTCCCTTTCTCTGCTTCCCAGCTGCCATGAACTAAATATCTTTGCTCTGCTATGTCCTTCCACCAGAATGCTCCTGTCTGGGAGCTAGCCAACTATAGACTGAATCCCTGGAAACCATAAGCCAAACTTATTGTGTCTCACCAGTGAGAAAGATGACTGATATATGTTTAGAAAAGTTTTCAGCAATTATTTCATTGCATAGGCTTTCAAAGTCTTCTCCTTTTTCTGCTTCTTTGGGTTCCACAAAAAACATGAGTATTTGTTCATTTAATGTTGCCCCAAAAGTTTCAGAGACTATCTTTATTTCTTCTTTTTCCTTTTTTGATCTGACTGAGCTGTTTTGAAAGACCTGGCTTTTAAGTTCAAATATTATTTATTTCTGCCTGGTATAGTCTGTTGTTAAGACTTTCAATTGTAATTTTTATTTAACTTAATTTCCAGTATTTCTGTATGATGATATCTCCTCAATGAATTTCTCATTCATATCATGCATTATTTTCCTAATGTCATGTTTGTCTACATTCCAATGAATCTCACTGATCTTTATAATCAATATTTCAAATCCTTCATCAAACATTTCATTAATATCACCTTCTTTGAAATCTGTTGCTAGAGAGTCATTGTGTCCTTTGGGAGACCTGTGTTTGTGCTGTTGTTGATGTTGTTTCTTGTACTCCTACACTGAGATTTGTGCATCTGATCAGTTATTTCTAACACTTAGGTACAGAGAAACAAGGATTACAAAATCTGACTCATATGTGGAATATAAAAAAGTTTACATAAAAATTGAAAGTATAATGGTGATTACCAGAAAAGGGGAGAATGTAAGGGAGAAGATAAATGGGGTCATGGTGATTAAAATGCACCACATTACAGTTAGACTCAAGTAAGAACCTCTGGTGTGGGCAACCCATTTGGGACCTCTCTTGTCTCTCAGGAGCTATTCCTATCCCCCATTCTTATTCCCCAATAAATTTTCCTACTCAAAGAAAAATAACCTTTGGTACAGCTTATAGAATAAGGGACTATAGATTAAAAATATGCACTGTTTATCTCACATAGCTAGAAGACAAGCTATTAAATGCTCTTATCACAAAAAAGTAAGATGGTTTGGAGGAGATAGATATGTTTAATCTGATTTAAACAGTACACATGATGGGTACAGATATCAAAATATTACATGATACTCCATTAATATATACAATTTTGTTTATATGTATCAGTTTAAAAATCAAATCAAAGCAATAATATTTTAAAAGAATATTTCTAAGCATATGGCCACTGTATGAAATTGAAATTTCAGGATCCATTAAATTTATTGGAACTGAGCCACACCCTTCTGTTTGTTTTATCTCCAGCTCTTTCCACGGTATGACAGAACTGAATAGTTATAATAGAGATCACAGTACTGTAAGTCTTAGAGTATCTGTGTCTTTCTAGAAAAGCTTTTCAATCTTTGTAATAAATAATTTTTTCTTAAAATATAATTTATTGAATACTAAGCATTTTTATCAGTACATATTTGCAGTATATATATAGTTTATTTACAGTACTTGTACAGAGTTGATTCATGAACAAAATACATCTTAATTCTTTTTCTCATCCCTTTCCCCTTCCTCCAACTTTTGATAGGCTTCCCATTTGAGAAAAATCGATCATCTTGCTTCCCATTAGCTTCCATTTTATTCTTTATTTATACATAATTTGGATCTTTAATCTTAGAGAAATCATGTGATAGTTAAGCTTGTGTGTCTATTACATCTTTGATAAATCAACAATACATTTATGGAACAAATTACTATTCTTTGTTAGCCAAATAGTAAGCAACCAAAACACACTAATCCTTGCCATTACATATGAAAACAAGAATTTCCTAGGAGAGAGGCCACATTACTCCTTCTGTTTCTCCTCAGTGAGCCAGGCATATCCCCTCTAGCTCTTGCTTTTTCCTCAAATGCCACTCAGATCAGCTTTTCAGTTCCTCAAAGATTCTGCAGCATTCAAAAATTTACAAAAATGAAATCCAGTACTCCCAATCCCCTTATTACTCTGAGCTTTTTTCCACAGTTTAACATTATCTAACATGCCATGTAAAATACTTAGTCTTATTTATTATCTCTCTTATCCTTAAGATCAGGGTTGCCCATTTTGTTCATTATGTGTTATACATAGAAGCTTCCAATAAATATTTGCAAACTGAATGAAGTTTTCAGTCAACATCTAATATTTGCCTAATATTTTTCCTCACACTGGTGCCATATTATTTTATTTCTTTGAAGTTTAATCAGTGTGTTAAAATAAATGGTTAAATAAGTGTATTGGTTTTACATTTTATTTCTTAAAGTTTTGTGGCATATTTCTATTTTCACTTCAGCAGCTAATATCTAGGACCTCACATGTGGTTCCTTGCCAGTACCTCAGCAAGCAGTAATTTGAATCCCACATCTGAGGTCTCCCAAAAGAAAAATACTATCAGATGCCTCATGCTATTTAAAACAAAACAAAATCAACCAAACAGCATTATAAAACAATCTGGACCCAAAACATCAAATATCTTTCCCTAATAACTTACTCAGTAAATACCTAAGCTACCTTTGCTAAGACCACTCCATGTTTGTCTTCTAAATCCTTTATCTACATTCAAATATATTTATAAAAATATAAATTATTTTATAATGAAAACCCAAAGAAATTACCCTTCAATACAAAGGAAAGTAAAAAGCAATACACAAACTTTAGTAATCATCACTAATCTTAAAGCCCTCTGCTTTACAGATTAAAAACTGGTGTTCAACTTAACACCAGCAGAATTAAATCAGCATGGTGCTGAGTGTATATGGCCCACCTGAGGAAAGTTGCCAGAATAAATAGAGATGTGGGGAAGATCTAGGTATTGTGGGTTCTCCTAAGTGTTGCTGTTTTGAGCCATTGGTTCTCCTGGAGAAGCTTGTCATGGCTAGCTTCCCTGATATGAATTCAGCCATTATCATCAGAGGACCTCTGGACCTTGTCGGTGACAGCGACTGTGGTTCACTTTGGGGGAACTCTGCTTCTTACACTGAGCATCGCTTCCTGGCTCCAGAGAGGCAGATGTGTACTGTTTAATCTGCAGGAGAAGCTTGTCACACTGGCTTCCTGGCATGTACTCATTGTCAGAGGAGCTCAGGACTTCGTTGTCACTGAGGATGGTTGTGGTACTTTTCAGGGCAGCCCTGGTCCTTATTTTGTGCATGATTTCTCAGCTACAGTATAGAACCTTCAACCTATTAGCACAGCTCCTTCACCCCACTGACATAGACTTTCTAACTTCCACTGCTGACCTTAGAGCCTTCCCAGCATATCCGTAAAACAAACTGGTGTGAGTCCTTGTCATGGGCTCTAGACGTCCAGCTGGACTCATGGGAGACACTATCATGGACTCCAGGTCTTCAGCTGGACTCATGCAGGACATTGCTGTGGGATGTAGGCCCTTGGACGAATATTGCGGGTCTTTAGTGTCATGGACAGATTTCCTGCACTTTTTTGTGTTTAACTCTGGATGACCATCATAAAATAATATTATAAATTCTGTGTCCTGATTGCAATTGTTCACCTCACAACTCCTGACTACAACAGAAATTGGTACCAGAAGTATTCACATCACCAACCCCATGGCCAGACAATGAACCAGTCATAAACACCAGATTCAGCTGTGTCCATGATTGCATGAGGCTTGGGTTGGGAAGGGGCATCTAGACATTGGCCATAACACCTTCTCTTGCTTCACTCTGGGTGTCAGGTATTTTGTCTCAACAATGAGAGAAAAGTAACCAAAACACACTCCTTTGTAAAAATGCGTGGGCATGTATGTATATATATATATATATAGATTCATATCCACAGGCTTTCCTTTAACCACAGAAAGTGTTTTATTGCTAATGGGGATAATTTAAAAAAACACAACACTGACATAGAAACAGGAAATATGTGTGGGTTGGTAAGGGTAGATTCAAAGAAATCATTTTCCTTCCTAATTAGAATGTGGGTAAGACAAAGAACACGTCAAATATGGCAACTCTGAACAAGGATATTGAGTGTCACAGATTTGATCTCTGCCCTTGAGGAGCAGAGACCATTGTAGGGTGGACACAGATATGCCAGTTAATGATACCCTGAGGTAAACTCACTGGTAGATATCTAGGTGAGGGTTAGGCAGCACCTAGAATAGAAGAGCTGACTATGTGAACTATGCCCCAGGCTCTATCCCCAAACATCCTCCTCTGTGATCTTCCTCATGCACAGTTCTATCATGTAGGAAGCTTAGTCACATCATTTCTTCACATCAGTCCTGTAGCTTCTGCCCCCTGATATTTTATCATCAAGTAAGTATATAAATGTGTGACTCACTACTAAAAAGGTTAACCTACAGTGTCCTATGGGTGGGAATAAATACTAAAATCACCTTGCTACACTCACTTTGTATCCATCTTGTAAATTTTTTAGTTCTCTACTCTCAATTCAAACATACTCTCTTCGGGCTAAAATATAGCATAATATCGTATACCCACATTCAACAATCTTAGGTGTAGTATAGATATAAGCAATCTAGACTTTTCAAGATTATATTTACCTTCTAAATCAAAATAGACCTGCATTACATTCAATATATTCATATTTACTCTGAACTCTGCACTAGTATCTGATCGATAAAAAGCCTACAAAGAATCTAGTGTGGATACTGGTAGACATGTACAGAGCAAAAGGAAAATGTTAAAATAGTAGAATGATGAAGAGTTAAATATATTATATACATATCAAGAAAAAGGGAATGATGAGGAATAAAAAGAACAAGAGAAAATGGATAAAATGAAGACTTCAGATGCCATGCTTAAAGACCTTTCCCCAGAGAAAGATTTTCAATTTTCTTTTGATGTGCCTTACAGAGGAAAATGTTCTTCCTAACTCTTGATTTTTGTAATCCTTTTAAATTATTGCATAATCCCAATTTTTGATATAATGAACAATGAAAACTGAAGGTAGGTGACAGATACAATCCTATCCAGAATATTTTTTTATGCCAAGGTTAAACAAATTTTATGTTTCTTTAAATATTAAACATGATGACAGTCACAGAAAACAACTGAAACACAGTATGCAGGACGTAAATTGGTGGCTTTTCTCTCCCATATGGCTTTCAAAATCTGTTTAATAAACAGTTGAATGAATAAATCCAAAATCAAGAAAACAAAAATTTATAAAACAAATCAATCGGATAAAACAATAAGAAAAAGTTCCATTAGGCTTGCAAGAGTCTATTAACATTAAACTAACACAATTACTTAGAAAGTCCTTAATGTGAGTTTAGTTCACACTGAAAAATACAAATGCAGTTAATACAAAATCATCTTGTAAGCCAAAAGAACAGCTCTACCACAGTCTGTTCTTATACTCTTCAAAGCACCTAATAAACATTCTCTTAAATTTGCAGACCACATTACTCAAGAGGTGGGGTAATCACCCACCCTGCCCTGTTGACCAGGTGACTACTGATCAGGTTTTCCTGAGGAGGCAGATCCAGGCTGTAGCAGCAGGGAAGACAAAGTGTGTCCCCCAGAGGAGGAGAACACCAAGAGAATCCATCCCAAACTGCGCCAACACATCCAATAGATACAAAGTAAGGGCATGTGTGCAATCTGTGATTGCTGCGGTTTGAGATCCAGGGAGAAAAAATGAGAGTAAGATGGAAAGGGAAGTAATAATTATTAGTTGACTTCAGACATGAGCATAGTATAAAACAACTACTGGGTGAGGGATTTAGCTCAATGGCATAAGCGCCTGCCTGGCAAGCGTGAGGTTGTGAGTTCGATCCCCGATGCCAAAATAAAAATTTAAAAAACCAACTATTCATTTTCTTTCCATACAAAAATCATAATACCATTTCTCTTTCAAATTTAAACAGATATTAATAGCTTTATGTTCTCTTCAACATCAATTATTTCAAAACAATTATTTTTCATGAAAGTAGAGCAGATAGAGAAATCCTGAAGTTAAGGAATTTGTTACTTCCCCATCATCTGCCTTTGTTAAACCAGTATAATTCTGGAGTAGACACTATGTGGACCAAAGGAGTGTAAGATTAGAAAACTGTAATTGTTGGTTTAGATATTCAAGGCAGCTAAAAGCCTCAATACTATATCTTAAAATGGAATCGCAAGAAACAGACCCAGAAAACAATAAATTGTCACCAACTCAAATGTCTTCTTGACTTCACAATCATGAGTGAAAGTTCTACTGAAATATATAATTATTTCATTTTCTTTAAAGAGAAATATCAAGCCTTTAGGTTAGTCATTTCTCTCCTAATTCAAAATGTATGCAGTATCTAAGGATAGTCATATAACTGAAATACAATTGAGGTTAATTTGCTTATAATGACTCCTTCATTGTTTTGAAAATCTTGACAGTTGAGTACTTTCTACTTCATATTTGAAAAGGCATAACTGAACTACTTTGCATTAGAAAAGGCATAACTGAAATACTAAATAATCTAAGACTGATAATAAATGTATAGCCAAAGTTTAAGCCAAGAAAATCAGATAACAAAAGAAAATAGGAGGCTGGGGTAGGGGTACAAGCTTGTGATCCCATATTTGAGAGGCTGAGGCAGGAGGATCAGATGTTCAAGGCCAGTCAAGGACTACATGCAAGATCTTGTCTAAAAAAGAAAGAGAGAGAGTGAGGGAGAGAAGAAGAAAAGGAAGAGAGAGGAGGAAAGGGAGAAGAGGAAGAGGGGAGAAAGGAAGGAAGGAAAGAGAAAAATGGTGAAAGTTATAGTTTCAGAGTGTTGCAAGAAGAAAGAAAGTGAGAGACGAAGGAAAGAGAATGTAAGTAATAATTCACAGGTTCCTATGCATAAAACAAAGTCAAGTTGAATTCCTTTAGTTATACAATATTGAAAGACTACCGACCTTGAAAACATAGTAAATCAGATTTAAAGTCTGGATGAAAGTCCCAGATAACACTGACTATCTTTTTATTCCTCAAAAACAAAGTTTGCAAGATTCCTACAAGAGAACTGTTTTTATCTGTCAATGAATTGGGTTATAAATGTGAGAACATTTGGACAAAGTCTTAACACATACAAATAGCATCTGTATCTCTATCCACTTGAGCATGTTTTCTATCTAAGACCTTTGGGAATTCATTTATTTATTACATTGTGTCTGGTATTTTTTAAAAACCCAAACCATTCCCCTACGAGAATACTTTTGACCCCTGCTAAATCAGCAATCCTCAAACCTTTCGGGAAAGGCAGTGCTCCCACTGACCACATATTTTTCCAACTTACTTCTGTTACTTACATTTCCCAGAATTAAAATCATGATCTTGATAGCTGTATGACTTTCTTTGGGGTCACTGGAAATTCCTAGACTTAGGCAAAATCAAGGAGGCAGCACCTGGGTGTAAGGGTGAGGGTGTATGCAGTGCCACAGAGATTCTGCCAATGGCTTTCGGGTCTGCACTTACACCTGGAAGGCAAGTTGGTTACCTAACAACAAACCTTGGTGTTTTCAGACTGTCAGCTTCTCAAAGTTTATGAAGATAGTCAGGTTTCTGAAGCATTAGGGCCAGGTGCTGGCACTGAGCTCAGTATTAGGCAACAGAAAACCACATCTCAGCCAAAGATGAGTGGTTGGTATGCTTAAAGCACCATCCATAGTTCTCATTCTACAGACTCCAGGACCAAACATTTAGACAACCTGAAAGAAAATGATAGGATCTATCCCAATTTGAAAAGATCTAAGAGGAAGAAGAAAAAATAGCTAGAAAAAGAAAGAAAAACAGCAAAAATATTAGACAAAACTGTCAGGGGTGTTTCCTAAAATGCAATGCAGAGGTCAACAACTTTCAAAGCACCTGCCAGTAGCCCATTAAAATGTAGATTCATGAGCCCTACCTGGATCAGAACATGCACATGCCCTCAGCCAGTACACCTTAGTTTCTTAGTTGCCCAGATAGTAGTTCCTGCTCCACTTCTGGTTGCTTTTGTCTCTTAGAAATGGCTGGTCACTGTTATGCATAGCTGGTCACTGTGATACACACTGTATAAACTAATCCTCAGTTGACAAGCCATTCTGCCTCTGTACTTCCTTCTTGCTTATCTCTTATAAGGCCTATACTATCAGAGATCAGGGCCTGATATTCTGGGAATGATCTTGATCAGTACCTGCCAGTGTAAATAGATCTGCCTCCAAATCCTGGATGTCATTTCAATGTTTCTGCTTGCCATAGCATCTGATGTGTTGGCCAGGAAGATCAACTGCACTGACCTCTTTGTTCACCCATCGTGGCCCTTGCAGATGAAGCAAGGACCTCTCCAGGTCCCAGTGAGAAGGCGTGCTCTCAAAATTTCTTGAGTCCCCTCAGAGGACTGGAAAAAGAGTCCTAGCTCCCCACTAAAGCAGCTCACATTGGACCCCAAAGAGAGGAAGATGCAATCTGTTTGTCTATCTGTCTGCTTGCCTGCCTGCCTGATTCTGTAAGATCCCCATGTACACCCCAGTTAGTCAGTCCTGTTCAGTTGAGCAGAATAAGAACTTGATAAGTTCTTCTTAGTTAAAGCTACTCTCAAGGGGAGGGGGCTGAGGTGTTTAACCTCAGGGTGATTGCTGAATCATTATGTGAATGAATGGAACAGACAGTGTAAGCAATAGGCTACTCCATCTGTGCACCAATTGGGTCCTCACCTACAGTTCTATGGTAATCGACATATAGCATAACAGAGGCCTCACACCCTTCTTAGCTAAGTCACACCTAAGCCTGGATGAGAAGTGCTGCCAGGTGGTCTCTCTCTAAGAGGCACTTATTGTTTGTCTATTGCACCATTGCTCAAGTACCAGAACACACACATAGGAAGCTGAGATGGGAATTAGTCAAAACCCAAAGTCCCTGACAGCAGGGAAAACGTCTTTTATGGAGTTAAAAATGAATCCAAATCACTTGCTGTGTCTCAAAGGGGGAAAAGAGGAAAATTCTTCCTGAGAATTCCACCTTGGCACCCTAATTGGTTGCTGCAGTTGCTGCCAATGGTTTTAACCCCTGCTCCCAATTCATCTATACTCAGTCAGTGGAACTGGCTCCAGCTAGCCATTGCCTACAATCTGCCACAGAGGCCCTCTCTCCAGAGCCTTTTGCTTACATGTCTATCCTGGTCAGATGGCATCATCTAATGCCCTCCTGAGATGATTCTCAACAATTGTTCTAAATTCTACATTTTGACTGAGGAAAATTGGGCTGTCAGCACTGATGAATGAGTTGCTGTGGCCTTTTCAAAGGTTGCCTTGCCTAGAAACAACCCAGTTGAGCACTTCTTTAAGATATCAAAAAGAACAAGAATCCCATTAAGTACTGTTACTCAGAAACCTGATTTTTTAAAAAAGGCACCAGATGTCTGAATGAAAATCCAATATGATAGATAACCAACATCCTTTGGCTACAAGTTATAAGGACTACGGACACTAAAAAATAATAAATGAAAAGAAGAATTCTCAAAAGCTTCAACCTGGATCAGATGACAACCCTTCCATTGGCCTGACAGATTAAGACTAGGCCAGGGCCAAACTCCCTTCTTCAGTTGGGCCACCAGGAGCACACAGCACCATCATCAGGGCAGTTGGAACCCTTGCCTCTTGCTCCTTCTGCCAGGCACAAACTTGCACCCTGGGACATCTCACCAAACATGAATTCCTGTACAAGCCAGTCCTTATAGCACGCCTGGGAAAAAACCTCTTCAAGCTAGAAGCAACCATCTCTTTTGCACAAGACAGTCAGCCTCCTTCTCATTTAACCCTGCACTTTTAACTTTGACTGTTCCCTAAGAGAAAGGCAATGCCTGCATCAGCTTGAGACAGATAACTGCAATCCTGAAGTCCTTAAATCTCTCCTCCCAGAGTATAAACTGAAGACTCACCTCTAGGCCTGGTCATCAACCATGCCACCTCACCACAGCCCCTATTGCTGTCAGATGTCACAGGGAACACAATCAGGCATTCAGCCACACATCAACCTGTTAAACTATTAATCACCTTGGGCAAGATCTCCATGCCATCACCAACGCAGCCTCCACCTTGAACTTCATGTTTCCTGACCAATACACCCTTTTTGGAATGTACTTGATTTAAAAGATGCCTTCCTCTGCTTGCAAGTTGCTCCCATAAGCCACTTCAATCAGGAAGATCCTGAAATAAAAGCTCACCTGGACTCAGTTGCCACAAGGAGTTAAGAATTCTCCTGCTATTTTCAGGGAGGTTTTAACAACACATTTGGCTCCAAGTTTCTCTGTCTTTTCTAGCTCTATCACAGTCCCGAAGCAAATAGTAGAGACTATCAAACTGCTAAAATGTATCTCTTCTGCCTATAAATCCAGCTCAAGCTCTCTGAGCTGCCAATGCCACTGTGGTTGCTCTCTGTATATGTTGCCTCAGTTTTCTGCCACCGACAGTCTTCGGTACACCTATCTGTACCTAAAGAATCCCTTTTGCCGTCAGTTGTCTTCTGTCAGCCAGCCCCTCTTTGCAAAGACCCCAGTTCTGGACTCAAAGGTCAACTGACCTTGACTCATCTTCCCAGAGATTCAAAACCTTATTTCCTCTTTTAAAAAAGTATTTCTGATAAATGACGCTCAAGTTGCCTGCTGGAAAGATACAAAAGCTCTGGTACAATATCTGGCTGAAACTGGTTACAAGAAAGAAACTCCACAAATTTTTGGAGATGCTGACTTCTAAAAACTCTGGATCCTTGAGTTCACAAAAACAATGATGATTACTCACACCATCAGCCCTTGAGAACCGAGCAGCCCACTTGTGCAAATACTTGGGCCCAGTATCTAAGGGCTGCTTCTCACTTTGCCTCTATGCTCTAAAAGCTGCTGTCCTTCTGATCAAGAAAGTTGACAAGCTCACCTGAGGCCAAGACCTAACTGCCCAGGTGCCACATGCTATGTTAGACCTCACCCAATAGCAAGGATTCCTGAAAAAATTCCCACCTGACTCTCATGGCAATAAAACCACTTGATCCTGTCACATACATGCCCACAGACCTGGGCCCAACAGACCATGACTGCCTGTCACTATCCGATAAACTTCTTCTCAGACTTAAAACTTCTTCTAGGACTTCTCAGAGCTGTCACTGTCAGATAAACTTCTCAGACTTAAAAACAAATACCCCCAAACAGATGCTAAGTACACTCTGTTTACAAATAAAAGTAGTTCTATTAGGAATGAAGTCCAAAAGGCTAGATATGCTGTGGTCACTTTGGACAAAACTATTTGGCCAAAACTCTCCTGCAGGGATGAGCTGCACGGAAAACTGCTTCCTGCTGCTGTTTGGAAACCTGCCACCAATGACACAAAATAATCCAGTCCAGAGGCCTAAGTCCTCTCCAATGATGTGATTGACTGAAACATCAACTCCAGCCACCAGACCTGCCTCATCATATATTCTACAAGCTCAAACTGTTGCCCTGGCACCCATATCCCTGCAGCCAGCTCAGGCGTCAGCATCTGTGTCACCAGCCCTGACCTCCCATTCCTTACTTGTATTGAGAAGACAGTAAAAGTTTGTAGGGTCCTGCTGTAAAATATCATCCCTTGGAGCCAGAGATTTAGCTCAGTGGCATAAGTGCCTGCTTTGCAAGCATGAGTTCCTGAGTTCGATCCTGGTACCAAAAACAAAAAAAAAATCATCCCTAATATGGCCTACCCTTGATCACTGGCAGTGACAATAGGCCTATATCTATAGCAGACGTAACTAAAAAACTAGATTTTATGAAACTTAAATACACCAAACAGGCCAAAAGTTCCAAAAAAAGTTTAAGAAACATCTTGTAACCAGTTACAAGTCCATCAATAATATGTAGACATTCCTGAACACACGTATAATCCAGGTACATGTTAACTACCTCTACAAGTTTCAGAAATTCAGCCTTAGATCCACTGAAATATTTACCTGGACAACTCCTCCAAGGCTCACTCTGAACACAACACATGCTGACCAATCCATGCATGACTGGTTGAAGCCTGAGGTCACTGTTCACAGGAGTGCTCCCTACCTATTTCACTTGATTTTTGTGTCTTTTAAGACTATTTACCCCATTCCATTCTTCCCTGCAACCCTGTTACTCTCTGGTTCTGCTTACCCCAACTCTTGCTTTCCCATCTCCTGATATCTGTTGCCTTAAACTCTATAGATAGTTGCCCCCCAAATTAGAACAAACACTTGATCAAGATTTGATGAGTGTCTAGACACATTGGATACTTGCCTAAATCAGATTAACTGCCTTAATCCCTTGCCAGAGCAAGGTTACAGAACAGATAGACCTAAATTATTTCTCACCCTAAAGACAACTTATGGAAAACCTCTGTAATAATACAATCTTGATGAGTGGGGCTGGGGCCCATCCTAGGATCACTGACAACCCTAATGTTACTTCTAGTTGAGTCTTGTCTCAGAAGATCACATGTAATATACCCAGCAAAGATTTTCTGGGAAAATTAAAAGAGGGGGGATATGTAATAGAAAATACACCCCCCCCAGCTAGTACAATTCAGTTTCTTAGCTGTCCAGGTAACAGTTCTTGTCCCAGCTCTGGTTGTTTTGTCTCTTGAAATGGCTGGTCACTGTGAGGCATAGCTAGTCACTATGATGTACACTGTATAAACTAATTCCCAACTGACAAGCCATTCTACCTCTGTACTTCCTGCTTGCTTATCTCATATATGCTTTATAGTATCAGAGATCAGGGTCTGATATTCTGGGAATGATTCCCAGAGGCTCTTGAACCACTTGGTCAGGTCATAGCTCACTTCTGATACAAAATTCTGGCTTAGTTACTTTTCTTTCATTGCTGAGACAAAATACCCAGTGCCTAAAATTAAAAGAAGAAATTTTTACTTAGCTCACAGTTTGTACAAGTTTCATCCATAATTGGCTGGCTCCAAGACAGGATGGCATGGCACAGGGCCAACACTTCAAGGCAGAGGGGCAATCATTCTAGATGGGAGAAGACAGAAAAAGCAACCAGAGCCAAAAAGGGAGAAGCAAGCCTCTTTTCCTCTCTTATATGGTAGTCAGGCCACCCAACCTAGGCCGAATGTAGCACTCATACCACCAATTCCATCACTAGACAATGAACCAATCCCAAACTCTAGATTCAGCTACCACTTGAAAACCCTGTCTCCCCCATGACCACATGAGAGTTTGGGAAGACATCCAGACATAGACTAAAACAATATTAATATTCTAAAACAAATTATATAGGATAAAGCTTATGGTTTCTAACTAGTTGCTTGGTTTAGCAACTAATATCACAGTAAGCAAACACAAACAGTGAAATGTTACTAAATGGAAATTAGGTTAGAAATTAAACTGAAAATAAAATTAGCCAAATAATATCCATATTTACTATGTAAATATTTATTCTCCTTTGCATAAAAGTATACAGAACATCCTGTAAATATAAAAACAAGCAGTAAGGGTTTCCGATTTTTTAAAGTGCCATATTAATAATGTCATGCAAATACCAACAATTGTGTGGCTTCAGATAAATTGTTCAACCTTGATGCATCTCTTTTTCTAAAATGGGAATCATAATGTCTATCTCTCTTGTAAAGATTAGATTAAAATATCATTAAAATATACAATGGTGACAATGCTCATGAATACTCAAAAAAAAAAAAATAACAGCCACTCATCATTATAGTTATGTACATGAAACCTGTCCTGTGCCTATCAATCTCTCCAAAGGAGTACCAAGCCTGCTTTGTATAGGAAACTTGTGGCATCACAACAATGAGTGTCCAAATGGTTTGGGACATTCCATGCCTCTGGCAAAACCACCAGTATAGCCTCCAGACTAAGCTGGCAAATGCTCTTCCTGCCCTCAGCTGCTATCTCTGCAAGCACAACTATAAGCAAAATTCTCCATAAAGAGAAAGCCCAGCAGCACCCTTTAACTGGGAGCACTAAAATGTAACACTGGGTTTTTAAGAGTTGCAAAAACTGACAGAAGAAGGTTCAAAGAAACAGAGATTACTTTTTGCTGACTAGTATAATTTTGGTTTGATAAAGTAACAGTGGTGAAGAGATGTATATAGAGGGAAATAAAGGTAAATAACCTAAATAAACTGGCAGAATTACTTCATACAATAAAGTATAGATTAATATAATCAATGATATCTTAGGACTACAAGGATACATAAATAAGAAAGGGTGAACATATCAAAGAAATATTAAGTGATTTCTCAATAAATGCCAAAATGACACTCAATAAAATTATACACACATTTACCATGCTTTAAACTGTTTTAAAAATTAGAAACTAAATAATTCCCTACCCAGAAAACAAAACATAATACATACAGAGTTGAACACAACAAGTATTTCATCACAAACAAAGTCTGGCTCTGACCAAGGTAACAATAATAATAATAATGGTTCTGGTCAATGTAATAAGGCAATGAAGAGAGAATGATACACATAGCTATGGGAATGTGAAAAGAAAAAATAATCATTGCAAATACCTTATCCCCTACCTCCTGAAGAAAATAAAGGCATCACATTAGGAGTTCCACAACTCTCTTATCATTACAGACTGTTATGGTTTGTGTCTGGATGCCTCCCTCAAAGCCTTATGCACTCCTGGGGCTGGCTTCTAGAATTTGTGACTGATTCATGGTCCAATGAAAGGACTGTAAGTGTAAGTGCTGCAACCACCGCAGGTGGGTAGTGTGGCCTACATTCAATATGAGGGACAGAAAAAATCTTCTTCCATACTTCTCCTTTTTGCTCTTGTTCCTTTTGCTGTATTCTGGCTTCCCTAAACTGTTGCCCTCTGCCATTGTCGCTCTGTCTTGGAACCAGCCAAGTATGGACTGAAACCTTCACAAACTGTGAACTAAACAATCCTTTCCTTCCTTCATTTTGGGTGTGAAGTATTTTGTCTCAGCAATGAGGAAAAAGTAACCAACACAGAATCAGAGAAGTGACATCACTGCTGTAACTATACCTGGCCATGTGATTCAAGAGCCTTTGAGAATGGCTTGTGGGATGAGTTTGGAAGTTTGAAGATGCTGCCTGAAAGAGGGGCTGCCTGGAATGCCTTAGATTGTTTTGTGTGGAAAATTCTGCCTAGAGCTCAGAAGACTAAGAGGCTGAAAGAAATTCTCTGGTAAAGACCAAGCTTGAGAGGTTTCTTTTGGGAAGAAAGACTGCATTGGTTGTTGAAGTTCAGACAATGTGTGTTATGGCTTGGCAGAAAGTTTATCTGCATTTTGCTCATGTCCAGAGAGTCTAGAAAGTTTTAGAGATGCCAGAGAGCTAGAATGCCTTAGGCTGTACTTGATGGGAGATTCTGGTCAGAACTCAGAAGACCAGAAGCCTGATAGAAATACTGCTGGTAAAGATCAGGCTTGGGAGCTTTCAGCTAGGAAAAAGAGCTGCAGTGGTTTTTGGACTCTAGATAATGTGTGCTATGCCTTAGTAAAAACTTTGTCTGCATTTTTCTCATGTCCAGAGAATTTTCTAAGACTGAGATTAAGGACAGTGGACAAATAAAACTGGCAAAAGAAATATCAAGGCAGTCTAATGTTGGGGCAGTGGCAAGGCTATTGTTGGTGGGTTTTAGTCAGATTTAAATTGCAAATCAAAAGCAAAAACCATCCCAACAGGATGATGTAAAACATAAGTTTGGCCAGAAAAAAAGCGCCAGTAAACTTGTGGAAAGAAAGATAGAGCTGAGAAGATCTTCTATTGCTGAGAATGAACAGGAGAATGTAAAAGATGTCCTGAGGACATCACAAGAAGCAACAAGTCTCCACCCTTTGCAGTCTCAAAACTGCAAAAGTGAAAGCCTTTGCTTTGAAGAGAAAGCTGCAGAGCACCATGTTCCAGGATAGCTGCAGACACACTATGCTTCAGAATGGTGGCAGCAGCCACAACAGGTTCCAAAATGGGAGCGACACAGAAAATTTTTTCCTCAGAATTGAATTCAGAGTGCCCAGAAATTCAGGCACTTGACCCCTACAGACAAGAGAGAAGAAAGTCTGGCTACTGCTTCAGCTGGCAGCAGACCTTAGAATCATCCATGTGGCACTGATTTTAGGTGCATGCAAGAGTTCTGAGGTTAAAAAGGCTTCCATCCAGATTTCAGAAGAAGACCTGGGAGCCCAGAAAGTTTTCCCTTGAGAAGGCAATGTCTGAAACTATGAAAGTGAAGCCAAAAGTTCAGTGTCAACCACAGAAATTTGGAAAAGCCAGGAATGTAAATCATCTGAGGAAACCTACAAGGAGGAATTAGAGCAGGCTTAAGAGAGAAGCAAAAAATGAGAGAGAGAGAGAGAGAGAGAGAGAGAGAGAGAGAGAGAGAGAGAGAGAGAGAGAGAGAGAGAGAGAGAGAGAGAGAGAGAGAGAGAGAGAGAGAGAGAGAGAGAGAGAGAGAGAGAGAGAGAGAGAGAGAGAGAGAGAGAGAAGCCCTGGGAGGTACAGCTACCAGAAGTGCCATGCAAGCCTTTTGGAGCTAGTTTACCACAGATTGCTTTGGATATTCCAAATGGAACTATAAGACCTAATGTTTGACCTGATGGATTTTGGACTTGCTTTGGTCCCATTTGTTTGCACTCTTGTTTGTACCTTTTGGGATGATAATGTTTATCTTGTGCCATTTAACATTGGCAGTTTTTAACTTTATTTTCATTTGCATAGGGGATGTCAGCTAAGAATTTGTCTTATGTCTTAGAGGAGACTTGGGACTTGGACTTTTCAGCAATGCTGAAACTTAGGATTTTGCTAACTCTTAGGGATGGTAACTCTAACTTTGGTAACTCCTCTGTTTTTTATATAAAGGATATACATGAGTCTTTGGGGGATTAGGGGTAGAATATTATGGTTTGTGTCCCCCCCAAAGCTTCATACAGTCACAGGGGCAGGCTCTTGGAGTTTGTGATTGATTCATGGTCCAGTGCTAGGATTATGGATGTAAGTGCTACACCCATCCTAGGGTGGATGTGACCTACACACAATATAAGGAACAGAAAGAGTCTTCTTTGCTCCTTCTTGTTTGCTCTTGTTTCTTTTCTTGTCTTCTGGCCACCGTGAACTGTTATCCTCCGCCATGTGTCACTCTACTCTGCCTTCAAGCCAGCTGAGTATGGACTGAACCTCCACAAACTGTGAGCTAAGTAAACCTTTCCTACCTCCATTTTGGGTGTCATGTATTTTATCTCAGCAATGAGAGAAAAGTAAGAGACACTTACTTACCTGCAACTTCTCCTACCCATTCCTCTTTCTATTTGCTTGCAATAGAAGTGTCCCTCCTTCTACCTCATACATAAGGAATGATACTCGGATACCTCAGCCAATCAAACCTAGGTTTTCTTTGTTTTACATTGTGTGACACCTACTTTAAAGTTCTAATCCTCTTATCATGCTCCTTTTTATGGTCTATTATCCCTCCGCATTCACTGCACCTTCAGATATACTGACATCTTCGCTAACTTCAAACACATAAGTAGCTCTCATCTTACAATATTCTAACTTCCTTCCTTCCACACAACTACCAGAAAAGCTTGAATACTCACTTTCTTGATCACCTAATACTGTGTATTTATTTTTCTTATACATTGTTTTTTTCTATTGGAATATAAATGACATGATGACAGTAATATTTCCAGACACACAGTAGCCCCTTAATAAATATTCATTGAATGAGCCTTGAAGAGAAAGCTGAGGGATGGAGTCAGTACCAATTAAGACCAAAGGACTCAAGTAAATTGTGTGAGAAGTGTTAGGTCAACTGAGACCACTGAGGCAGGCAAAGTTGAAGCAATATTTAAGGACTTTATTGCCAACCAGGTGCAATCTGGCCAAGGGCAAAAAACTTTTTGGCCCTGGGAAAGGGGTAAGGGATGTTTCTATAGAAGAGTTTAGGCAAGGAAGCACAAAATTTTGGGTCTCAATCAGGGGTCTAAGGTTAGGTGATAGACAAGGAAGTGTTGGGTACAGGACATGTTGGCAGGCACAGCATGTATCTTGTGGGTTTTTTGTGAAACCACTTCTTTGTAGATTGAGCTGTGTGAGGACAGTTGTTGGCTTCCTGTTGAATGCCATGCTTCCCCAGGTGTGAATAACAGATCTGTTTGGGGCAGATTTTTCCTCTCCTAGTTGGGCAAGGTTCTAGTTCAGAGGCCTAATAAGAAGTGGATGTACATTCCAGCTTGTTTCTTCCCAGCTTTTGTAAGTTCTCCATCAATCCAAACTGTGGTGACAAAGGATTTCTCTATGAACAGTCTACTTAGAATGGAAAAAATAAATGAGCTTGGTTCTCAGCTGGCATCAGTTCGAGTAGAGTGCTATGAGTCCAGAACCCCATTTAGGTTTCTCATGAAGCATGATAAAGAAAATATATTTCCCTCAGGAAACAATTTCTAGTATATGCAGCATGAAAAGAGAGATGGATATGTGGTATGGTCCTCACTGCATAATGCAAATAAGGAAACAATGGTCAATGCCATAAAAGAAGCAAGATTAGGGAACTGGTAGAAAAAGGTAAGAGGCATGTGTTCCACCATCTTGAAGGAGCTCAACCTAAGAATATTTTTCCCTCATCAATACTGACCAAAAAAGCCCCACAGTCAAAGGAGTTTATTAATATTCTGGTCAGTAAGTTTCTTTTCTCGGCCATCCCAACATTTTCATGATAAGTATTTACTGAATATATTTGAAGATGTAGATGAAATGAGTATCACTAAAATTTCAAAAGACCCAAAAAATATTTTCATTTTCTAATTGTAGACTAAAATTATTAATTAAAATTTTAAAATGAGCAAAGTAGAAATTTTCACATACATAAGTATTCAGAGTGAAAAATTTATATATTTAATGGAGGAAACCCCTTTTTTTAAAATCAGGAGTAACAAAAATACATACAAATAAGCTAACAAGAGATGCACAGACACTATACAATGACCAGCAAACATATTACTAAAAAATACAAAAGAAAACCTGAGCAAATTAACACAGTATGGTCCCTTGATTAGAAAAATAATTAATATTTTAAAGATACCAATTAGTTTCTAATGAATATATTGATTTAAAATAATTCTAGTGGTAACAGTTTTGTTTTTAAAGAATTATTCTACACATTTCCATACAAATAGAAAAGAAGTCCTAAAAAACTAAGAAATGGGGAGAGAACTATAGCCCTGACAGGTTTATGTGAAAGCAAATTATGAATCTACAAGACTAAACACTGCAGTACTGGCTCAATAAAGCAGAAGCAATATTTAGAAATAGATAAAGGTCATTAAAAGCAAGTAATATAAGGGAGACTAGGGAAAATCATTTTATTATACATGAAAATAAATTTAAGATAAAGAACCAATGTAAAAACTAGTGATGCATGCCTGCAATCCCAGCACTCTAGGAAGCCAAAGCAAGAGGATCCTGAGCTCAAACCTAGCTGGAGCAACTTAGTGACTTAGTTAGACTCTAAAAATAAAAATAAAAATAAAAAGGCTGGAGAGCCAGTTCAGGGTGAAGAACACGGGTTCAGTACCCAGTACTATAAAAATTAAATTAAAAATAATTAAACTAAAACTAGGCTCAGTGGTAGCTGACTTGCAAGCTAAATAGCTAATGCAAGAAGACCACAAGCTCAAGGCAAAGCTGGTTAATTTAGCAAAAAAAGTATTAGTTATTTAAAAGGACTGAGATGTCACTTGGTGGTAGAGCACTAGCCTAGCACATATGAGGCTCTGAGTTCAACCTCCAGTACCACAAAAAAATTCAATTAAAAAGATTAAAAAGGAATAAAACTGTGCTAAATATTAATTTTTCTTTTGAATGTAAGTATGTTTTACAACTATAATGAGTAATACTTCTGTATATTAATAAGATTTCATCAGATGTAAACCACTGAATAGGTGGAAACATAGTCACTGCTATATCATCAGAGCCTACAATAGTGACTGCGACACTGTAGGTTTGCAAGTAATTCACTCCTTTGAAATGGCACTTAAGTCTTTCCTTGACTCAGACAGTACATAATTTTTTTAACATTAAAAAATGGTTAAAGTATCTACAAAGAAGTTGGTTAGGATCCTGACAGGAATCACATTGAATTTGTACACCAATTTTGGGAATATTGGTAAGTATTCCAATCAACAAATATAGGATGTTTTCCCAATTTATTTAGATCTCTAATTTCTCCCAGTGCTACCTTGTAGTTTTCAGAACACAAGTTTCATGTTCCTTTTAGTAAATTTATTCCTAAGCATATATTCTTTGATGTTCATGTAAATGGAATTTTTCTTAATTTCATTTTTGGATTGTTCATTGCAATTGTATAGAAATATTATTGATTTTTGCATATTCCTCATGAACCTATAACATTCTTGAACTCATTTATTAGTTCTAATAGCACATTAGCAGATTCTTATGAGTTTTCCAGGTACAAAATCATATCATCTGAAAGTAGAGATCATTTTACTTCGTACTTTCCAATACAGAAACTTTCTATTTCTTTTTCTTGCCCAAGTGACCTCGTTAGTCCCTCCAGGGCAACACTGAATAGAATTGACAAAAGCAGACCTCTTTGTCCCGTTTGTGTTCTCAGAGGGAAAGCATTCAGTCTTTCATCTTTGAGTAGGTTGGCTGTGCAGTTCTTATATATGCTCTTAACATTTTTTGGCTGGGGATTTAGCTCAGTGGCTTAAGCACCTGCCTGGCAAGTGCAAGGTCATTGGTTCAATCCCTGGTACCAAAAAAAAAAAAAAAAAAAAAAAAAAACATTTTAGTGAGCTTTTCATCATGAATGGATATTGGATTTTATGAAATATGTTTTTGAATCTATTGAGATGATCCTGAGACTTTTTTGCTTGGCTTTCATTATAATGATATGATGCATTATATTAAGTAATTTTCAAATGCTAAAAACTCTTGCATTTCTGGAACAGAAAAAGATGATCATAAAACTCATGGAGAATTTTGAAGCACCCAAGATAGTCAAAACAATCTTAAAAAATAAGAACAAAGCAGGACTCCTGCTTCCTAACTTCAAAAAATCCCACAGAGCAAAAGTAAATACAACAATGTGGATATTTAGATCAATAAAGGTCAGATATATATGCTATATAAGCCATGTATCTATGATAAATAAATTTTTGACAGAGGTGCCAAGATCATACAAGGTAGGAAGTATAGTTTCTTCACAAATGGTGCTGGGCAAGTGGTTATTAATAAGCAAATAATCAATGGGAAGATAAAATCCTGAAGTCATGGACATAGGCAAGGACTTTATGAATAGAAGCTTCATCTCACAAGAAATAAAGAATCAACAAATGGGATCATATCAAATTAAAAGGTTTCTTCACAGCAAAAGAAGTGACTAACAGAGCAAAGAAACAATCCATAAAATGGGGGAAAAAATTTCCAGCTATTTATCAGACAGAGGATGAATATCTAGAACATATAAATAACTCAAAAAATTAGACTTCCCCCAAAATAAAGACCCAATCAAAAATGGATAACTGAAATTAATAGACACTTCTCAAAAGAAGAAATACAAATGGCCAAAAAATATATTGAAAAATCTTCAACATCACTGGCCATTAGAGACAATACAAATTAAAACAACTGAGATTCCATGTTACCCCAAAATGAATGACCATCATTAGGAAGTCAAATAATAACAAATGCTGGAGAGGCTGTGGTAAGAAGGAACACTTCTATACTGTCAGTAGGAATGTGAACTGGTACAACCACTATGGAAATCAATATAGATATTCCTCAAAAAACTAACACTAGAAATTCCACTGGACCCAGCTATTCTCCTTTTAGGTATCTTCCCCCCAAAATTAAAAACATGATATTATAGCAATACATGCATGTCCATGTTTACAGCAGCATAATTCATAACAGCTAACTCTTGGAAGCAGCCTATATGTCTATCAACAGATGAATGGAAAAAGTGTAGCATTTATACATGACAGAGTAGTACTTTGCTATAAAGAAGAATACACTTGAGTCATTTTCAGGAAAGTGAATGCACCTTAAAACCATAATGCTAAGTGAGGTAAATCAGACACACAAGCGCAAACACTGCCTAGTTTAAGAAACTCTAAATATAAATAAAGTGCAAAATAAAAGACAGATAATAGGAAATAGGAAGACAGATCTTTTGCAAATCAAAAAGGGACGCAGAGATGGGATAGAGGACAAAAACATCAATATATGCTACAAATATATACCAATTCCCCTAAGTGAATGTAATCATTATGTACTTCAAACATGCGCTGATGAAAATTTCTTAAAAAAATAAAGTTGGACCTTCTACTATATAACAATATTAACTCAAAATGGATCAAAGACCTAAACATAAGAGCCAAACTGTAAGACTCTTAGAAGAAAACACAGGACTGTGTGAGCTTAATTTTGGTAAAAGTCTCTTAAACATGACATCAAAACATGAGCAGTGAAAGAAAAAAATAGATTGGATTTGTCAAAATTAAAAATTCATGTTTCAAAGGATACATTGAGTGGAAGGCCAATCCACGGAATAGGAATAATTTTTAAAAATCACATATCTGATAGGGAACTTTTACTAGAATATATAATGAACTCTCACAACTCAATAATAAAAAGATAATTCAATCTTTAAATGAGCAAAGAATATGGACAGATATTTTCCCAATCAAGATTTGAAGTGCATGAAAAGGTACTTAACATCAGTGATGAGGGAAATGCAGCTCAGAGTCATAACGAAACATACAACTGTGCACCTGCAGACGATGGCATGGCTGTAAGGAAACTAGAACCATCACGATTACAGGTGAGACAGATGGGAATGTAAAACTGTGTGAGTGCCCTGGAAAACTGTCAGTTCTGTAGACAATTAAACTTTTAGTTACCATGTAATTCAGCCCCTCTTAGGTATAGCTGTTGAATTTTGCAACTCAGAAAAAGCATATACTGTATGTAAAATATAGTGACCAAGTATTATTTCATTATTATATTATTTTCCAGGCATAAAAGGTGAGTTTTAAATAAAACCTATAGGAAAATGAAAATGTCTCCTTGACATAATCATAAAATTAGAAGAGCAACCAAGAAGAAAGAATTGTGGCGAGAAACACAGGCAGCTGCCTACAGCAGAGTGGTCACAAAAGCCTTTCCATGGGCCCAAGCCAACACTTTGGAATGAAATGACAGATGCCATTGGAGGGGCTCATCCACGCAGCAAGCATCTTCACGCATTACCTGCTTTAGCAGTAACAAGCTGCAGCACAAGAGGTCGTCTTGTCACGATGCCTGACCCTCGAGGAAGGAAGTCCCTAAAAAGAAAAAATAATAATAACACATTAAGTCATTCGGAAATTCTGATCATCCATAAATTTATAAGTTGAGGCCTACAGTAATTCTTCTAATTCCCAGTCCTTCAATGTATCATCTAAAGAAGGTTAACTCTATCTATAAAAGAATCAACCACAAAGTTTAAAAAAGAAGGGTGGGCTGTGTATTGAGGATTGATTCATTATTATCCTAATAGCTTCATGAGATACATCATTCATCCACTTATACCTGTTTTGTTTTGCTGGAGTTAATAAAAACTTGCTTTACAATTTTGTATTTATCATTTTCATTTTCAGAGAATCAGCACTAAACAAATACTTGATGTTGAAATTAATCCACAGACTTGATTTTAAAACATCAGTACCCTCTCTGGCTTCAAGGTCCATATTTGCATCATCAAATACTACCCATTACTAAGAGAGGACTTTGTTTTAAAATATCCTGAAGTTTTTCTCCAATAAAAGGACACAATAAAATGTGAGATTAAGCGGTGAAAAATACTGTTTCAATAGAAACTGACATGAGAAAAAATATTGCAACTTGAGTTATGTTTCTTCCCATTCCTGATAAATGGTAGTTTCAGGACATGTTAATATACCCTACACCAATAAAACTGCAAAAAGGAAAGCATTATATAAAATTTCACTAGCAATGCCAAATAAGTCATTACTAATTCTACAATGCCAAAGAATTTGTAAACAGACCAGTAACACAGTTTTTAAGCACATTTAAAATGCTTCACAAATTTGGGAAGAATCATAGTAGAATTTCATTCAAAATAAACTTCATTCAAAATTCAAAGACAGTGTTTCTCAATAATAATTCCAGGACCACTGGGAGGTACTACAACCCCAGATGCCCCAGACCTATCCTGAACTTACAGATCTGATGACAGTGGTGTAAACTTTACTGTAAGTGCTGTAGAAGAAATGTCATCACTGATGAGATTTTAGTGAACAGCAACATGTTAAACAAGCAAATGTTAGTGGGAATGCTCCACAACTTAAGCTTTTGGTTGCACTGATACTGTGTTACAGAAACAGAATCACACAAACTCTCACCTACACCTGTTTTCTTTTGCAAGTGCCAAGGTATATTCTGAGAGATGAAATAGCACAGAACAGCCCCGAAACTAAGTTAATGACTTGCTTCTTAATTCTAAGGGTTCAAGTTCAGTTAGAATGTTATTGCTTGTAACTGAAATAGAACAGCAAAATGCAGATTTGGGTGTGTTTTAAAACACATACCACCTGAAATAAAATGTATTATTTCAAAAAAAATTCACTGAGAAACTAAGAAATGCTGGGGAGATGCCGTGGAAATTGCCCCATGTGAGATAGTCACTGTGTTCACTGGAGTTTGAAATCTGATAGGAACGTAATGACATGAGCATAGAAAAGCCTTACAGACAGAGAGAGAGAAACTATCCTGGAGTTTAGCAAAAGGAAAGAACAACACTCTCCTTATAATGATGTCTTAAATATAGCTAAAAAGGTGGGTAGCTACATATTCTTTCATCATTTTCCAGGAACTATATTAAAATAGTTGCTAATTTAAATGGCTTCAATAATCATTTTAAAATTTAATTAAAATGAACAAAGCATCTATTCTGTGCCAATAGCCACAAAGGAAAAGGTTGATTTGAAAATCAAAATGAAGCGAAAGCAATAGAAAACCCCAAAGTAAAGAGCCAGAAGGAATTTGAGCTGTCATGGGAGAGGTTTCAGGATGCTTAGATACCAAAGAGAAGTAAAATGTCTTAAGTGCCTGAATAGTGTCATTTAGCAAATCAATATAATATTATATACATAACGTTTTTAAAAAGAGGAAGGAAGGAAGTCAGGGAGGGAGGGCAAAAGAAGAGAGGGAGGTAGGAAAGGAAGAAGCTTAGTCACTTTACACACTCATGCTGGGACCTGTTTCAACTTATCCTTGTGGCTACACATTTATGACCTAGATTTAGTAGCAATTCCTCTATTACTAAAGTAAAGCAGAATATATCTAATGTTTTAAATAGCAAATAATTATCATAAATTTGAATGAAAATAAGCCCAAGGGGCTTGGGACGTGGCTCACTGAAACAGCACTTGCCAAGCATATGCAAGGCTCTGGGTTTGAGTCCAGAGCTACGAAAAAAAAAAAAAGTAAATTAAAAGTAAGCCCACAGATACACTGAATACTTTTCTCTGCTTTTTTAACTTAGCAAGCTTTACGAGTAATAAAGCAGATTCAAGTACACAACCTCACTCTTACATTTACTGGTTCCCTTTGTGGCTTTCACCCATCTACCACTAACACGGAAAAGATCAGGTATCCAAATCTTACTATTTGGACACCTTTCCTGCTTCACAGGAGTCTCCAATATGCAGCAAAGGACAACAGGGTGTCTCTCTAATGAAAAGTGAGCAGCTAATCTGGCATCCTGGAAATCCATTTCATTCTGATGACCCAGCAAAATTGAAAAAAAAAAAAAAAAACAGTACACTCCTACTGCGGGAAGGACGAGGATGAGCCTCCTCGTCCTAGGTGGACAAAACTCTAAACTTTGGTTTCTTTTACTAATAATATCAGAAACCTAACTGTAGCCCAAATTGTATGGGTCAAATGCAGTCCGACCTACAAGCACCAAAGAAAAGTGCTATAGCTATTATTGTTATGCTACAGTCAGGGTGATTTCCTGATACTGAAGCATTCTCCTACCAAAAGACAAAAGAACACAAACCAACAAAAATTACATACAATATTGTGACAACTCACATGGATTTTGGAGATGAGGGGACACAAATGGCACTGGACTGTTATTTAGGTGTTGACCAGCAGGGATGATTTGGAAAGCTCAGTTCATCATCCCTGCCTCCACTGACACCATGCCCAGGTGCAAATGCAAGCAAGCTTGAATAATTCATTAGCCATTGGGTGCAATCAACTGCTTGAATGTTATTATTTTCTCTGCAATAGGTGATTAGTTTTCTCCCATCAGCATATCTCATGGGAAAATTACTACATTCAGGCAGGAAAAATAATGACTGCACCTTTAGTATTACTTTGATAGAGACTACATATTTTCCTTAAGCTTATGTTCTAATACATACATATGTATGGAGATGAGGAATCACAGACCCCATTTAAACTCATAAGCCATTTTCCTCCCAATGAGCCTTCAAGTAAGAGAAGAGCAGTTTGAAGACTACACGTTATTAAATACATTCCGATCTATTACCTGAGTGCCTTATTTGTGGTTGAACTGTATGGAGCTCAGGGCAGAAAGACAGCTTTCCTCTCTATGTTGCATGGAGTTACAACTCAAATGCCTTTCTTCTCCCTCTCAACCTCCTCAATAAAGCTTCAGTCTGCAATCTTAACAGCTGTTCTTTGGAGAATAAGTGAACACAGACAAAAAGTAAAGAAAAATTTTCACAGTATGGTCTAAGAACTCGCATGACAACTTTTCTTATCAGCTCTTCCTGTTAGTTTTCAAGACATATTATCTCTCCACCAGGAAATGGCTGAATTCAGAAGACTGAATAAAGGAGAGCACACTTTCTATATCAACAAGCGTAAAAGAATCTCCCCCTTAGCAGCAAATAACTATAGAGATTCCTTCCTCAGTATTGATGTAAGTGATCATTAGCCAGATGATCTGCTTAATAAATAAATGTTTAACGACTGCCTGTATCTGAAGATGGGACATATAACTCATACTCTCCTAGAAATTAATTCATGTATCTGATTCACTCGGAGATAATTAAGCTCAGTCTCAGAGGAGAATGACATGCAAATGATTATGATACACATGACAGGTGCTCTGATAAGCTCCACATGAAGTATAGTATCAACTGACTGCAGGGAACATGTCTTGCATTTGGATGACATACCCGAAATAATTTTAGAAAAGAATTGTGAGGTAGGAGGCCTTTCACAGAGAATTCGAACGTTCAAAGACACAGAAACCCCAAGTAGCAGAGTGCTCAGAAGCGTAAATATTAAAGAAAGGTCAGAACCAGACAGAGAAAGACGCAGGTACAGACCTTGGGAGGCTTCATTTGTAATTGTATTTGTTTTCTAGGAGATTGAGAAGGCACTGAAGAGTTTTAAGAAACCAGCTTCACGTTTCAGAAAAATCATTGAGGACTAGACAGAGAATGTCAAAATGAGGGAAAGATTTAAAATAGGAAGAGTAGTCACTGTCCAATTTAAGTCATTTGGGGTAAGGGTAAGAAAGGTTAAATCCAAGGTACCAGCGGTGATGGAAAGAAGATTAGTGATGGTATTCAATGACTGTTTTGATGTGGAATTTAGAAATGTAGAAGAGTTAAAATAAATCTCTTATTTCTGGATGGGGTAACAGGTTGAACAGTGGTTCACTAACCACAATGGGAAGTACAGGAAGATTTGGTCACACCTAGTATTCATACAGTGTTTACCATAATCTATCACACACACAAACTTGATTCCATAATGATCCTATGATGTAGTTACCACTATTATTCTCATATCACAGATAAGGAAACAGGCCCAGAAAAGTCACACAATTTGCACCCTCTAACTCAGTTTGAACAGTGATGAAAAGACCTTAACATCACTTTGAGACTTTAAACCATTAAGTGACTTCCTGTTGTCTTCATCATGGAATCCAAATCAATATCACAGACAATAGTTTCCTTTTTAACACCTCCTAGAGAAACCCTGCATCAGAGGTATAGGGTCCTTCACAATTCATTTGAGCTTCTATTTCAATGAATATGCATTACATGCCTGCTGTATGCTAAAAACATCTTTATGCATCTTTATGAAATATAACAGTAAACAATGCAGAAAAAATCTTGCCCTCTAGTGACAGTCTCTGTGTGTACCTGCACTCTCAGGCTTGGTGCATCAGGACACCCTCACCCCCTTGGGATACCCTCCCCACACACCTCCCTTTAGCTAACTCCTACTTAATTTTCAGCTTTTCCAGCAGTGTCCACTGAGATCCCTTGATACATGCCTCTGTCTAAGCTTTCAACATATACCTACACTGATCTGTTTATAGATTGCCTCTTTGTCCCTGCGTGTTCACCCAGTGTCCATTTCAGTGTCCAGCTACCAAATATATTAGCCACTTCCTGTCTACCTATCCAAGAAGACTCCTCACTGCTCCATGTGTGCATCACACAGCAGGGAAACATTCCCATAACTGATACTCCAACCGGAAAAGAGCTAAGCAACAATATATAAACAGAAGGGAAAAACAAGGTGACTTTCAATTTGCCAACAATTTGCTGGTCATTTAAATTAATATTTTTATTATGAACATTTAAAATCCAAAAGTATTTACCAAAGTCCAAACTACAGAACACCATGTGGTCTAATATTATTGACTCTGTCTAATGACATGGAATGAAATTTCAAGGAAGCCATTTTTTAAAATACAACCATACCAAGTATACTTTTAAAATTTTGCCCTTAAAAGAAAAAAATTTCTTTCCAAATTTGATTTTCAAACTACAATTTCCTGTGCTCTGAAACAGTACTTGTGGAATTACATTCACAAAACACTAATATAAAAAATTTTTTTAAATGGAGAGCAAGAAAAAAAGGGAGACAGGGAAAGAGAGAAAGAAGGGGGATAAAGGGAGACAAAGAAGCAAGCACAGAATCAAAGACAGATGGATCAATACCAAATGCGCCTGCCCCCTTCCCTAAGAGCACTGAGGTCATGGACTTGATCCCACCCCTGAACACAATGGTGCTGTCAAAGTGGCTCTGTGCTTGGGTGTCTTAATCCTGGAGTCTCGCCAACCATTACAATGCCACTCTAATTGCCGAAGGAAGTGATTATGCCAAGATCCACAGATTTAATTAGAAAATTTCCACTTCAGTTTCCTTTTACCCCTTTTATTATTGGCATACGTTGAGAATATTAGCATATACAGACTTGTAAAATACTACATTTTGTTGTCACCAGTTACTCTGCAATTTAAGTATTCTGTACCAACATCATTTTGTTTGAAAAACAGTTACAAAATCAAATGAGACCAAATGGGGTGAATAACAAGGCAGGGGAAAGTAAAAAGAGTTAAGATGTGTTATGCACATGTACCAGCTCCTCCTAGTGAATGTAATTATTATATACTGCAAACATATACTAATGAAAAATAAATATTCCAATTATAGGGAACTCAGTGCTTTTTTGTTTGTTTATTAACATAATAAATTTAATATTTATCCACAAAGCTCAAAATTTCTAAGCAGTATATTTTCATTAAGCCTAATTAATCAGTAACTGATGGTTCCCACAGAAACATTTAGAATGCAAATGTTTCTGAATCAGAGATATAGAAACTGAATGAGGAAAACAATTCTCAAATGTATAAGTACTGTGTACTCTCCCCACCAAGAAATATCTACTCAAAATACCAATTTGTTCAAGAACTTATAGCATCAGATAATGAGTCCTGGTGCAAAATAGAGTCCTTTATCATTTGTTTTATTCCAAATTATACATTATACCTTATCTTGGTTAACCGTCATGGAGATAAATGGCAAACGAAACTAAGTAGAAGAGTGCCAGTTGCCTACACAACACACATTTTTCCTTTGCTTCTTATTAATAAAATCACAACTTTACTAGGCATGGTGATGTGCCCAGTTTTAATAAGTAAATATACTAATGAAAACCTGCATTGTCTAGCCTCTTTTGCAAGTGGGCTGCCACATGACTATGTCGCACAGTAAAATGTCAGTAGAGATTGAGTGACATCAGAATAGTTCTTTTAAAAGGCTCTGATTTCATTTGCCCTTCCCCTGCTTTCTTCTCCTTGTCAGGTAAACATGATGGAACCACGGCAGCCATCTTAACATCAAAGGCAATCTTGCCAGTTAAAGCTATGTGACAAAGATGGCTGACCAAAAAAAGAACTTAGGAGAGTGACGACATTAAGAGTCACTGAAACCAATCTTTATTTAAAAAGCCTTATTTGATATTTTCCTATTAAATGTTTTCCTATAAAATATAGTATCATAGATGTAATTATATCAATATGTGTGTTATTTGTGCTTTAAATGTAAAAAAAGATTTTATTGTTCCCCAAAACTTAATTTTTGCCTTCTTGATGACAGTATCAGCCCCACTGAAAATGCGTGCTATAGGTCAAAAGAGTAAGAGAGGAAAACATAAAGCTTTCAGTCCTGTTAGTCACACATTCCTGCAGTTCCCAAAAAAACACATGTGGAAAGAACAACGTGAGATGGCTTTTGTTTCAAACCTCAGTGAAGCTCCTCTCCTAGGCTAGAAGCTTGGGCAGGACAAAATGGCAGTGGCTTACTAAGTAAAGAGAGGCCCAATATTAAAGAGGCTGACAAGCCTCCCTTGCCCCTTTCCCAAGACACGTACAAAGCCCTCAGATCTCCATACTTTGAAACTGTAGTGGCTGAGAAAAGTCCACCTGGGGAAGATCAGGGCAGCCAGTGAGGAGCAACAGGAATCCACAAACACAGAGCTAGTGACTAGGGCAGACCTTATCTGCACAGCCCACCTCAGCTCTTTTTTGACTGAGGTTTCAGGTGAAGAAAGGAGGCCTGCTGAGTGACCCTGGTTCTGAATGTCTATCACCAGTTCCTTGACAGAGGAATGGAAGAGAAGAGTGTGAATGAAAGTAGAAGTGAGCTTCTTTAGCCAAAACTGTGCTCTTTTGTTTTTTACCTTTTCTAGAAATGCGGAGAAAGAGAGGTATTTAAGTAGAAACCAAAAAATGATAGGTTTATTTCACCACAAAACACCTGTTTATTCAAAAAGAAAGGGAAACTGATTGTGTGGTTAACCTGGGGAGATTTAAATAGATCCTTGCATCTCTTCTCTAACTCCCTGGAAGACACATTCATTATTCCCTCACACAATCTTTCTGTTCCCAGAACAGGAGAGTTAGTGATTGATGGTTTCACTCTAATTTCAGGCCCCTGTGTTAACTTCCCTACTACAGAAACCCTGTTCCTAGGCTCTTTTCTTTATCCAGTTTACTGGTAAATTAGATGTTGGCACAGCCTCTTTGGAAAAGACTTCTGGGTTTGCCATATAAATTGCAAAAGTAATATTTGCTTTTCAGACCACTTTGTACTTTAAAACTGTAAAGAATACTGAATTAATATTCAATAGCAATACCTAGCATATAATAGGTAGCAAAAAAATGTTAGCTATTATTATTATCATCATTATCATTTTTAGTAATTATGGTTAAGTTATCTTGAAATTTGTTCAGTAATTATTCAAATTTGTTTCTGAAACTAATATACCTCTTTATCAATAAGTAATCATTATGCTTTGCTAGCCATAGGCATTTAGGTTTAGGGTAAATTACATATAGTTTACCACACTGTATATACCATTTTGGAGTGGTATGAAAAGAAAAATATATCAAAATAAACAAATATAACGTCATCCTTTTCATCTGCTCCTTAGAAAGTAGCTAGCTACCCAAAGAATTTATTCTCTAGGAGCTTTCAGTATTATAGTCTACTTCCTTCTACAAGAAAAGGTTAATGCTAAACATGGAATGAATTATTAAACCAACAAAAGAATCAACACACATTCCAACCACAGTGCACTCAATTGAGATACAGAATGAAATGAACCCCCTGGTATCCAGAGTATTCCACATGCGTGTGGCAAGTGTTATTTCTAGCCACTTAAAAGCACCAGTGAAAAGAGCTCAAATACTTAGAAAAGAAAAGATCTCCACTCCCATGAGGAGAGGCATTTATTAGCCCTTAATGGCCCTCTTTCATTGCCTTTCCACTGACGCATCTCTAATTGTTCCAATTATAATTTCAAGTAACAAAACCAGTAATGGTAAAAGCCTATACTTCAGTGTGAAAAGAGGTCTTTAACAGCACAAACTACATATGAAATTGTGTGACAACATGGGATCTGTGCAGACAATATCACAATAAAGAGGGCAGAGGTGGTGTGGAAAATGCACTGGTCTATGTTCCAGCTGTGCGTTCACTGTGTCCTTTATCTATAAGAAACTCAGTTCCTACCTCTTTAAAATGTGACGACTGAATGAATGACCTCCAATGGCTGTTAATTCTAACCTTTTATTAGTCACTGATGCTAGGCATTAATAGAGATACACAGAATCAGACCCCGCCTCTGGCTTTCTAAGCAGTTTTAAAGCTACCTGTTTT
>PVJX010011894.1:5829-52151 GCA_004027295.1 Dolichotis patagonum | reverse complement strand
TTCCAGTCTTTGTATCTTTACTGCCTGCTCCCTTGTTATTTTTAAGAGATCTTCCCTTTCATGATCACACATTGCAAGCCTGTGTTCAATTTTTGATAGTCTATCTTTGGTTTCTTTCAAGCAGTTTTGCCAGCTTTCTATGGAGTCTTTAGTTTCCTGATAATCTCTTTGAATCTGCTTCATGAATTCTAGGTTTTTTTGTATTTTTCATTAAATTTTTCTTCCCTTTTGTGTTCCTCCATTCTTCTGTCTGTGTCTTCGTGAGAAGTGCCCAGCCTTTCTTTTATTAATCTACTTATCTCTTGTTTAATTTGAATTAATATTTCAGTTTTGGTCCTGCTTACGAGGTCCTGAAGATATCTCTTTATGTCCACTAACACTGTGTTTGATGTTGCATTTTTGCTGCCCTCAATCTCTTTTGTATTTACCTCTCCTGGATCAATGTTCTCAGGGTTGGGGACTGGGGGTTTTTTCTTATTTCTCCCTTTCGTCATTACACTGTAATTCCCAGCCCCTTTTCTTGTTGGTTAAGGCACCTCTAGAGTACACAGGCTAGGAGCTTTTGCCCTCTTCAGTTGGCTATCAGAGATTAAAGTTCAAGCATGGGCATTGTGCTTTGGCTCCTCCCCTATGGACCAGTCAACCTTTGCAGGCCTTCACTGCGTCAGTGTGCGCTGATCTCAGGGAATTAATTTGTAGCGACTCACTGGGTCCCGGCCAGGGGCAAGGCCCAGTCCAAGCAGATTCCACCAATCTGCTCAGCGAGGGGAGCAACCAACTGAAGCCACTTCCTTATGGAGTTAGGGCTCTTCTGCCCAAATTCAACATGTCGTCCAGTCAGTTACCCCTTTCCCATGGGAGGGTCTTATTCCCATCACTCACCGCGTGTTGATGCCAGTCCCTGAGAACTGCTGGGTTCCCCAACCTCCAACTTCAGCGTGGCTGTGGTGTGACCTCACGGTGCCTCTGGGTGGGTCACATGGAGGGCCGGTCTGGGCGAGCCGCACGCAGGGATGTTCAGCTCCATGCTCTGGTGGCTCAAGCCAGTTGCTTCAGTGCAGATCGGTTGGTCAGGTCTCCGGCAGGAATTCAGGTGGCTCGAGTAGGGTGCCTGTGCTCGCTGATCTTAGCTTCTCTAATGGTAGTCCCAGGACCTCATTTTCGAGTGATTTTTTGCACTTTAGTTTCTTCCTGGGTTGTGAGAGTCCATCTCTCTCTGTTTGGGTCTCTCCAGGGTGTTCTATTCTGGCATTTGAGCTGTCTCTCTCAGAGAGGGTCTCTCTCCTGCTACCTACCAGTCCGCCATCTTTGGACTTCCTCTGAAGAGAGATTCTTTTGCATGCTATTTAGTTTGGGTTCATTTGAAAATACTCCAGCTAGGGTTTGCACTATAACTCTGTGCTATAGTGAATGGTTGGGGTGTGTGAGGCATGGTTCTTTGATTTTATTTTTTATTTATTTTGTCTTTTGTTTATTTTATTTTTACTTCTTTCTTGTGGATTACTTGGAACATCTTGTACAGTTTCATTGCATTTTTGAATATTCTCTTTATATAGTATTTTTAGAGTCACTAGTTATTATATGCCCACAATATGTTGTCAATGGTTTATTGATATTATCATTTTTAATGGAGTAGAGAAATCTTATACCCTGTGTGTAAATTTACTCTCTCCTTTTTATAGTATAATTGTCTTTGATAGTCCCCTGCATATATTTGGAATCACATATATACTCTAATTTTTGCTTCAGACATCCAACATAATTTAGAAAAAAGAGAGAAAAAGATCTATTCTCTCCTCTTTTCTTACTTCCTCTCTTCCTCCTCCCTCTCTTCCATCATTTTGTCCTTTATGCTTCCAGGTCCCTTTTTTTATTCTCTTAATTTTCCTTTATATGAAGATGTCTTGATTTCCTCTTCATTCCTAAAGGATGTTTGTGCTAAATATGTGATTCTCATTTCACAGTTTTTAATCATTCAACATTTGAAAAACATTGGGTCATTTTCTCTGGCCTTCATGTTTGTTGATGAGAAATCTGTTGTCATTTCACTTTGCCCTTTTAAATCTGTTGTCACTTATTTATTTTTTGCTGCTTTCAATATTTTTTCTTTATATTTATATTTCTTTATAAACTTTTGGTTGTGATACGATATGGTGTAGATCTCTTTGAGTGTTGTTGGTTTTTTTTTTTTTTTGATGTACTCAGATTCTTGAATTTGTAGTTTTACATCTTTTTCTCAATTTGGGTAGTTTTGGCCAGTGTTTTTTAAAGTAATTATTTTCAGTGCTCCTTTTTTCCTCCTCTCCTTTTGCACCTCTGATGAGAGGTATGGCAGAAGATTATTGTGGTGGTGACCTGCTCACTGCATGGCAGCTGGCAATGAGAGAGGAAGGAGGAGCCAGTGATAAGGATGTATGCTTCCAGGTCAGGCTCCCAATGATCTACGTCCTCAGACCAGGGCCTGTGAAGGCCCTGTAATAGCACATTTGGCTATGAACTCAGCACTGTATTAATCTACTGAGAACTATAGCACCCGCTTGATCCAATCACCTTCCAAAAATGCCATGTCTGAATGCATGGAACTTTGCAGGAATATTTCAGATCTAACCCATTACAGAGGATAGGGGTGCCTCATGTGACCCTACTTGGTCTTTTCTGGTACGACTGCTGTAGGGAGGTTGAGGTACTTGTTACAGCCGTATGATGGAAATCTAGGATCCCAACTTGGTTTTTGTCAGTGTGGATAAGGCTGCAGTTTTTCCTACAGTGTTTTGTGGAGTGCAAACTTTATTTTCTAAATGTTGCTGCCTTGGCAGTCCTCTTTCTACTTCTGTTCTTGGCTCTTGGGCTAGGCAGAACAAGTTTTGCAGGAGATTTTATTATCTGTCCCATTGGTATCATTTGGTTTCAAATTTCTTCATCTTAAAATCAGCAATAGATGAGACAAAATTATATTCATGGAGAGTCATTAGGTCACGTTTAATTTTTGCCTTATGCATAGTGCCTAGAGCTGTTGTATTTGGTAGAAGGAATAATGTTCTTAGAAGCACAATTTTCCTAATATGTTTTTCATGCTCAATATTAAATGTTTGAAAGTTCACTTTTCACTATATATCGCTGTTTTCTACCTGTTTATACAATTCTTTAGGTGTGTTGCTCTTACACTACTTAACTTCTCAGCATTTTTAAATTTTCTGCTGAAATATCACCTCTTCTTCCTTCATTCTCAGTCAGAACATTAACCTTCTCCTGTGTTTCTAGGGTTCCCCAGCCATTATGTGTTCTTGTTTTTCAAATGTATCAGAAATATCTGTTTATATATCACTTTTCTCAGAAATATCTGTTTACATATCACTTTTCTCTGTGAGGGGAATCTTTTGTCTACCCTGTATCTGGCATTTGTTTTGGTTATTTCTGAAAACATATAAACTTATTGTGCCTTTTATTTGGAGTCTATTACCTGAAGATACTGTTGTTATGACATTTTGCTTGATCAATTTCTGTACATGCTTTTAGTTTTAACTTTTCCTCATATATTAGTATCATGTAAGTAACATTGAGATTTGTATTTAGGTATGATATAATCAATTTTCCTGGTATATTTCTATGTTTCTTTTCTGCCTTTATATTTCTTATATGTTTCTTCTACCCCCCTTCAATTTTTTTTCTGACTTCTTTGTGATCTTCTCTCCCTCAAGCCTTTTGTTTTTGCTTGTTTGTTTTGGGTTTTGTCTTTCATTATGGCTTCCATCAATCTGATGTGTGCATGCTAGTTCAAATTTTATTAATGCTCACAATTTTAAAAACTGTATTTCATCAACTGTACTAGTCAAGAAAAAATGAATTTTTAAATTTCCTTTTGTTCAAGCCGTGAGTTTTCTGATTTCAAGTTGAAACAAAATTAAACTAACTCAGAAACATAAGTGGAAGGGCAAGAGTGGAGTCAGCCTCAAGATTCACCAGAACCAAGGGCTTCATTGCTGCTGGAGCTCTCCTGCTCTGGCTCCTGTCTTTGCTCTGTGCCTTATTGTATCTCACGCTGGTCTGTGCACCATCTCTCATCTGGGTCTTTTGGTCAGCACGATGTCCTTCTGAGGCTCACGGGCATTCTCTCACAGATGGGCAGCACAACCACACAAAGTGCCAAATTTACAGAATTAAAATTGTAAAACCAGAAAAATCCCAGGAAGATCCTTATTGTCTTAAGTGAATAAACATTTCCATCCTTTGACCAGTTGCTTTTGCAGAATAATGAAAATATTGAGACTGTGGTCTATTATTAGGAGAAGAAAGAAACAAAGAGTGTAAGCCAAAGAATAACCACATCATTGTGTATTCTTTGTGTAATATAAGGAGCAAAGTTCAGCTTTATTCTTTCATTGTCCCACTATTATTCATTGAAAATCTACATATGCTCTGTTTTAGTCTATTCTAGATTTTGGAGCTATCCTGATTTTAGAGCAGAATACTATCATTATATTAGCTTTAAATTAAACTTTATTTCAACTTACATTAAGTATGTTAAGAGGACATCTATATTTAAGAGGAAAAAGAGAAAATGTCCTCAATTACAGATGACAGTATTGTGTTTGTAGAAATTATAATACAATCTACAATTAAATATAATTAGAATATAATTAAAATATAAAATACAATTAAAATATAAAATGCTTTATTATAAATCTAAGACATGCAATAGTCTGTAAACTGAAAATTAGAAAATACTGCTGAGAGAAATTAAAGACTTCAGTAAATGGAGAAATACCTTGTTCATCAAGATTTAATATTAAGATACAAATCTCCCCACTTAAACCTATGGATTCAATGTAATCTCAGCAGATTTTCTTCTTCCTCCCTTCCTCCATTCCTTCCTTCATCTTTTTCTTCTTTTCCTCCAGCCCTCCTTTTCCCCTTCCTTTCTTTGTTCCTTTTTAAGAATCAACAGGCTGGTTTTAAAACTCATATGAAAGTACAAAGAATCTAGATTAATTTTTCTTTCAAAAGGGAAAAAAGATAGACGTCTAACAGCACTTGCTTTTTAGACATACAAAGTTACAGTAATAAACACAGTGAAGCCAAGATAGCATTGGCATCAAAATAGCACATCAGTAATAGAACAGAAAAAAGAGTCTGAAAATTGATGGTCATACATATGAAGACATCAAACTATTGACATATTCCCAAAGTCATTTCAATGCACAGAAGATAATCTTCTAATGAGGGGTAGGGAAATAACTAGATATCCATATGCAAAGTGAGTAAATAAGTACAATTTAACAAAAATAAACCTTACAACATATGCTAAAGTGAACTCAAAATGTTCTAAATATAAAAGCTGAAATGATGACATTTTTAGGGGAAAACTGATGTGGTTTATTTTTAAGTACTTATTGCCACCTAAGATTATTTTTTCTTCTACTTGCCTTTTTAAAAAACCTATTTCTGTCTGTCTCTGCTTTAGTATATTTTACACTACGTATTCAGGTACAATAAAACATATCAAACAAGAAACCTTTGATAAATATTACCTGACTAATGAATAAGCCACAGAGCATAAGCAGTTATCTCTTCTAAAGCAATGGAGTGTGCAGATGTAGCCATCCAAAAAATTGATGATCAGGGTTAACAAAATAAAGAAGCACTTTCAGGCCACATAAAAATTATTTGACTGAAATTGAGTGACGTCAAAATGTCCTTACTCACATGTGTGGAAACTGCGAAAGAACAAGCTCAGCTCCACCAAGGTTGGAGGATTCCAAATCAACCAAAGTTCAATATTTAGCTTTATTTCATTATAGCTAACAAATGAAAGCCCCTTAAACAAAAGCAGCTGAAATGTCTACTTACCTACCTCATCAAATATTTTTTTCTGAATATGTTTTCTTTAGTTTGTAAAAATTTTTCACTTTTCTAATCCCACGGACGACTGGATTTTACTCTGGCAGGTTGGTGCACGCACACGAGACATTTGGATCACTTCCTTCTCCCATCTTTACCTTGCCCTAGGCACCACCCCTGTCACATGTGTGAGGGTGGTGTGGGTCCAGTGTGTTTAAGTATTTTGCTCATATCCATCCCTTATATTACCTATACTTACATCTCCTCCAGTTTTAAAAAATTTGACAATTAACCTTGCAAAAGATTCAGCATTAGCTAGACTTGTCAGACTGTTTGTTATTAAACAGGCTTTATTGTTGTCAAGTCTGTCTGCTTTTACTTGACAAGTTACCTGTTTAACTAGCTGTGTGCACATGTTGGTGTGGTGTATGACATAGATAGATAAATAGATAGATATGCAAACTCTTTTATCAGAAAAAAAGCTTCCTTCCATATGCTGAGGTAGGGCTTCTGGCTGCAGAGGGTAATGACTGACTGGAACACTGACGGGATAGGGAGCTTTGCATGTTGGTGCTAATCATGTAGGAATATTGCTGCATGGTGATGGGAACTTGCATCCACCTTTTCAAAGTTACTGTGTTTAATTAACAGTAATTTCTTCTCTCTTCTGGTCTTTAGTGTCACCACCTCCATTTAGTTTATGCTGGAGAATAAGACAATGAAGTCATTTTCCTTACATCTCCCTTCTTACGCAGTCAGAAAGTGACAAGGTACAAAAAGATTTAATGAGCAGAAGGGAGCAATTTTGTAATATTTTCCTTGTGTTCTTAGTCATTAATGAACCAGCTTCCCTCATTGAAAATATAGATTTATGGTATATTAGGCAAAATAAATTATTATTACAACCCCTCACTGAGAAAGTGCTCTTTACTACACGCTCTAATTTCACTGTTGCATTTAATTTTTGAAACATTTGGATCAGATATTATTACCCCTACTTTACAGATGAGAATATTGAGGCTCAAAGAAGTTAAGTTACTTGCCCTAGTTCATTCTACAGATTAGCGATTAAACCTTCTTTCCCTTGTTACAAAATTTTAGATTCTTTATCAGTGTATTACAACAGTTCTCCAAATCTTATATCTTTATTTTAAATACATGAGAAAACAGCTATGAAGCATTGATTAAATTATTGAATGTCCCAACAATATGCCACCCATTTATTTTACTTGATACATGTTCAATACAAATATTATTTGCAAAGGATAGGATGAATCATCAAAATAATGCATGCAAGGAGGAATAAAATATAGTCTGTTTCTTCCTGTATGAACACTAGTCTAGAACTTTATTGAGGGTGGGGATGTGTACAAAACAGGAAGCAGAAATGAATGAAGTGGGAGGAGTGGAGAAATTCCCAGTGGGGGTTGAACATGGAAAGAATACAACTTTCAAATTTAGAAAAGTAGTCCATTTCATATTTCACATTGTAATTTCTTCTTTTAAGATACAATTTCAATTACAATGGTATCACTGTGCAGTCTTAGAAGTTATTCCAGGTTGGGGCCATTTATTGTTAGTACCCCCATGAGCCATTAAAGCCAAATAATGCCTGGGAAGTTAATTTCAAGATTAGCTCTCAAACCCAGGCCCATGGCAATCATTCTTACACTTTTTAAGATATATGTTCTTACTGCAACAAACAAGACATTAATTAGCTAGTGGGCAACTCTAACTGCAGAAAGAGTTTGAGAAAACTTTGATTAATTTCTCAAATCATGTCAGAAATATTCTGCAAAATTGTGGATTATTAAAAGTCATGAGAAAATATCTTTGTGGGAAGAAAAATAATAAATGTCTCCTACAGGGATATTAGTGGCCAAATTCGTCTCTGCTAACAGTTGCTGAGCTGAACTGTTTAATCTCTGAGATTGTAAGTGATTTTCTCTTAGTTGGAACGATGAAAACATTAGGCACGAATTCAAAAGAGTCAGGGTACCGTTCTGGAGAGTTCGTTTCATTAGGAGTTTAATGCAATCCGTTAAATCCGTTTTCTCAACCTTTACATGTTTTGCTGTCTGTGCGTTCCTTTGTGTAGCTGTACTTGATTCTGCACAGGCCCTGAAACAGTTCATTTTTCAGCGTTTGTAAGAGTCAGTCCTTCTGGCTCCCCAAGCCCATTTCAACACACTTTGTGGCATTGTCTCTTCCCTTGAATGAGTAGGCGTTCTGCCTACTTTTAGAATTCCACGCTTGTGGCGCTGCGAGGGCAAAGAGAATTTCGTCAAAGCCCAGCCTCTCCCAGGCCAGCTTATTTGTGCTATTTTTTTTTTCCTGGTGGCTGAAAGGCTCTTTCCTACTACAATCTATAAGAAGGTGCTTGAAAAGTCAAACTTATGAATAATTCCATTGTCGTATGTGTGTTGAAAGGGCTCCTTGCATTTCTGTGCAGGGTCAGTTGGTGACCCCACTTCCATTTCCTGAAAAATTATCGATGCTACATGTTTTGATCTTTTTAGCCTGACCAGAAAAAAAAAATCTTCACAGCAAAGCATACTCTTACACTAGAGACAGTTTAGTTTTAAGTTTCTGTGAAGGCTCTTTTTTTTTAATCTTTGTATTGAGGTGGGGCTCTTGTGACTTCCTATTCTTGGTTAGCCTATATAGGTTCTTCTACAACTCTTGAATGACACGGAGAATTGATGACCTAGAAAAAGTATTTTAACATGTTTCCATAATGTCATAAGATTTGTAATAGAAAAAGAATACTTACATGGACTTAACTGAGAAGTAACACTGAACGGTTTAAGGCGACTGGGAATAAAACACATGTTTAGTAGTTTCCAGAAAGTGCATGGTTCAAGTGTTTGGTTGGGTGACATCAGTGCAACTGATTCTGCCTCTCACCAGCTGTGTGACTGGGAAAATCACTTCTCTGAACCTTGGGAAAAGTTAAAATAGAAGTACTTGATTGACCAAACTTAGGAGGTAGCTAAGAGGTTTGGATGAGATAATAAATGAAATAATGTTGAATTAAATATAAATTGTCTTGAAAAGAAAAAGAGGAAGATTAATCTGAAATTTAAATGTAAATTTAAATACTACTTAAGTATCACATTAGCATAGCTAATATAAATATATATAAATATATTAGCTATGCTAATGTGATACCTAAGTAGAATAATTTAGAAACCCTAATGATGATGATAATCCTGTCAGGAGAATGATGTGGAGACTGAGCAATACAGAGATGATAGCATCTCTCTCGTTCCTTTTACTATTGTTCTTTGTCAAATGAATCTTTTAACAATTGGCATTTTCTTTTGGATACGGATACCTTTATCTTTTGATGCAAACCTCAAGTGCTCATAAAGATGGGAAGGGTGAAGACAGCCTCATTTTGAAGCTCAACCAGAGGACAGAAGAGGCAGACACAGGTGATGAGGACAGGAGATAATGGATCCAGGGTCCAGTGTTTTTATTACACCCAAACAAACATTAGTGCAGTCTTTCAAATGATTTTAAACATTAACAGCAAAAAACAGGTGTTTCAATTTGATAAGCCATGGAATAGGTAAGTTAATTATTAGACTGGGAATGGTTTTTCATATTTTGAGTTGTACCAGCCTTCGATGGCTGAATTATATGCGACTTGACTGCTCCACAAAACTGCAATAATAATTTTTTAAAATGTGATCATTTATGATGTTTAGAGCACTTTTAAACACTTACTTTCCTTATTTTTCACAGGAATTCTATGAATTGTGCAAAGGGAAGGAAAGCTGGGAAGAAAATTAACTGACTTCATCCAGAAGACAGTTATCTGATGGGCTTTTTTGCTGGAAGAACAGATACTGTATCCTTGATCCAGGTAGGGCATAAGAACAGCAGGCAGCTGAACATATTTATTTGTAACTGTCTTGTTTTCAGAGAAATATGCTTGAAGTTATACAAATCACAACATAAAAGGAAGTAAATTCCACAAATACCATATATTGAAAACTGAGGAAGAAAGGCCAAATCTGTTGGCCAGGAGTTGCAATTATAAACAGATTTATGAAGTTTCAGTGGCCCATTTTGTTCACTTGCTTCCTACAACTAAGTTCTCCACGTATCTTTCCTCCCTACTCTGAATTTAGTTTCATCCAACAGTTTGAAAATGTTTATTGAACATTTAAAATTCGTGACAGACCATGCTAGGTTTTGTGAATTCGTAATGATCTGCATCTTGTGAGAAGATTACTTCAGTGGCTACTTTAGTGGTATCCAATAGACCTTTACACAGTGGCAAAAATCTACGAATTCAATATGGCAGCCACTAGAAACAGAGCACTTGAGAGACTGTAAGATCTGAGTGACCAAATTAACACTTTAATTTTACTTAATTTAAATGTAAATAGGTGTATGTGGCTAGTGTAATATATTTGGCGTGTGACTCTAATTTGAAATCATAAAATTTGTCCTGGTGATATTTTTGTAAAGACTTGGGAGAAGTTCCATTTTGACATGAATTCCATTTGGAAATTAAGGCAGTTAAATGTTTCCCCCCAATTCTTTGTCCAACACATACATACCTGTTTTTACTGTGTTACTGTAGAGCTTTTTTTCCATTTCTGCTTTGCTCTCTCTCTTTTTTTTAAAATAAACTTTGCATGTCTGCTGATCTGGTTTGGTATTGCACTCACAGTTGTCTGCTCTGTTGATGTTCTGTTTGCTCCTTTTTCCTTCACCAGGTTCACAGCTTTTTGCAGGAGGAGTCTTTTTACCCTTGGGGACTCAATGAAGAAATGTACTGATTACATCAGTCTAATGATATCCATCTTTCACTGTAATTCTTCTTCTTTTGAGTATGTATCAACAACTATTTTATCAAAGTTTTCCAATTGCTCTATTAGCATGCTACCTGTTTTCCACATGCAGACATAAAAGTTGATATATTAGAATCCATACCCTTATTAAATTTCTGTAGTCTTGCAAAATCTGGTGTGATTCTCTAACATCATTCCAGACCTTCTGTCTTTGCTCACTGTGCATAAGCTTTATAGTGTTCTCACAATTTCTGTAGCACATGAATTTCCTACTGTCAAAGCACCTTGCACTTACCTTGTATCATCACTATCATCTTATTACAGTGTCTATTTTTGCTGTCTTTATCTAAAGTCTATAATATTGTAGAGAATGAAAGCTCAATACAGGCAGGCATACTGCCTTTTTCTCTATTCCTAGGTGTATCTCCACTTTCTCAGCAGGGAGTGAAAATTAGTAATTGTTAAGAAATTTTCATTGAGTCAACAAATAAATCAGTCCAAAGATTTCCTGAGACTTAACTCATTCATAATGGATAGTGCGTTTGGCTCTATAAAGGCCATTGATAATCTTGTGGATTTAAATTCTTACCTGCTCCATATATTATTTTGGGGGTATCTGATAGCTTAACGCTCAAATATTTCTGGGTGTTTTGCATGGTAAGGTATTTGCAAATAATAATGCAGTATTGTTCTGACCCTGGAGAAGTACTGTCTTTATTGAGGGTAGTTTATGGGTAAATGATTAACTGCAATATTGAGGGATAAATTAGACAGAGAATCATACCTCCTCCATCTCCAGAAGAACTAGTGAGGGAGTGTAAAGCGGGGAGCACATCAGCTGCGATGTCAAGGCAACTGGTTTTTCACATTACAGCAAAATGTAACATGGGGCAGTAGAAAGAGCCTAGATTCTGAAGTTTGAGGGGCCTGGCTCTTGGGCCAGGTTTCACTGTTTCTCACCCAGGTGGTTTGGGCACAAACTTGGAGGGCCTTAATTAACTGCACAAACTTGGAGGGCCTTAATTTCCTTCCTGTAAATGGCGAAGGTAAGCAAGACCCTCAACACAGGATGGGGTAGGAATTAAGGACCATGCATGGCTTAAGGGACCCACATTGACTATTTCCTCTGTCTTCTCCTCCTCTGTTTAACACAGCCTGTCATCTAGGAAGGAGATAACTTTGTATCACTTAGAATAACTCCAAATGCAATTCTGTCAAAATATGTTTTTGCCAGAGTAAATTAAAAATTTCTACTGTTTCACACAAAGTGTTTACTGGTCCATATTACCTTTTAGAAAATGGGGTAATTACTCCATGTGGGACTTCCCAGAGCTAATGATGCTTTGATCCTAGGAGATGTCAATACTTAGTGAGGTCAAAGAGCAAGAGTATTTATATCTCTGTTTTGAGATATTAATACTTTTGCTTCCAAGTAGCAAAACTAAACTAATACTCATAGTGGTCTTTCTACAGAGGTTTCATACCCAAAGATGATGTTATTTCTTCAAATATATTCTTTTCTCCCCTTTGGAGATGTAGGTTTTTGTTGTTCAGATATCCATTAACAGTGGGGTGATGAGTTTTACATGGTAACCACAACTGTAGACACGATGTGTTTGAGTCATTGATCCATTTCTGGCTCCTAGTTTATACCCTGGCTGACATACTGATGTTTAAATGGTTTTTCAGGTGCCTCATTTTTACATGCATATGTACAGTATCTTTTAAATGTTAGTGATTTCTCACATATCCTCCTTCCGTAGGATGTGGTTCCTTTTAGTGTCCACAAGGTAACTCTCTACCACTTGTGTGTCACTTAACATTTTTGTGATATACTAGATTTTCAAACCTGCACATCCTCTCATCTTGTAAGATTGTAAGGGCATTTATGGCATAACATTTTCCTGGTGCCTCTTTGCAAATTCCCCACAGTACAACTGACAATATTGTACCTGCTAATTTATTCATATACAGTTTCTAATGCCTTTGAATACATTTGAAGATACTGTCTAGCTCTATTAATATTATACATATGCATATATATATATGTACATACAATATGGAAAATGCAAGCATTATGACTGGTGTCTAAATGTTCCTCCAAAGCCTCATGCAGTCATAGATGGGGCTTTTCAGAAGTGGCTGGATCTAGAGTATGTGATACTGTGATTAAGGGTGTGTGACTACTAAATTAGTCCACTGTTTGGTTTGGCACAGTTCTGAGTATGGATAATGCGAAGACTCAATATGGGTGTGAGTACTACCCACTCTAAGGGTGTGTGGTTTAGCTAGAATATAAAATACAGAAAGAGAGCTACTGTCATCACTTCCTCTTGATGCTTTTTGCTTATTACTTTGCTGCTTTTCTGCCTTTCTTCCTTCTGCCCACCATGGGCTGTTTTTCTTCTGTGATGCCCCTCTGCCATACTACCCTGTCTTGGACCCAGCCCACCATGAAATGAAAACTACGAACTGTGAACCAAAATAAATCCTTTCTTCTTTGACTCTGGGTGCCAGGGATTTTGTCATAGCAGCAAGAAAAAATAATGAAAACAGCAAGTAAAAACAAAAATAAAAATCACACTGACAAGTGATAACCACAATTAACACTTTGCTTATTCTTTCCTGCTCTCCATTTATTTGTGCATAGTTCAGTCACTTTGGTCAATAAGTATTCACTGATTATTGCTTTACAGATATTGTTCTAGCTAATTCAGTGATCATCTAGAGATTCATTCATATTTGATAATATAAGACTATGTTACCCATATGAATTTTAGACTGCTTTCAAAAAATTTCGTTATATAGAGTGACCATCTCATATAATTCTCTGTTTTCCCATTTCAGTTTAAATGACAAATTATCAAATTCATGGTACAATAGCCCAGATTTGCCAGAAATTATTCAATCAACCCCCATATTTTGGAGTGTCTTGGATATTCATGATCACATATAGCTTCACATGGGGCACTAATTGTGCAGCCTTCATGATTTTCCATTTTATTTTCTCTCAGGTAGACTAAGAAGCCAAAGATAGTGCTTCAGCAATTTGGATCCGTATTTTTGAATACACTCCACCTGTATCTTTTACAATTGTTTTGATGGACCACATTTTTATTCATTTGCTTCTTATCACATTGTCAGTTTATCCAAATGTTTTAATAAATTATGCAATTTGAAATAATAAATATAACCATGAATTAGGAACAAGCACAATGCATCTGATGAGCAAGGCATTTCAGTAACAGCAGAAGGGTGTAGTGGAGGACACAGTAACTCTGCATGTGGCACCACAGCAAGGCCCCCTCGATTTATGGGTGAAATGAATATCATTCTTGCTTTATTTGAGATAGCATAAATAGTAATTCCTTAAAAGAAAATTCCTGTAGTATCATTAAACTGAATCCAATCATACCTCATAGCCTATAATTTTACCATTTTAAAGTTATAAGAAAACTTAGAAGGTCCAAGAGACAGAAATAGGAGGTTTTGTAAAGGCAAAGTTATAGAATTAGATTGATTCGATATTCCTGCCAAGATACCCTTACTGAAATGGTTCAGATGTTTCCCAGTGTAAGTAGGATGGCTGTATTCATATTCCTGATCTCCTACTTAGTCACTAAACTTTATAAAAATGTCTTTCTCTAGTCCTCAGTTCTCTTACCTAAAGATTAAAAGTGACAGGAGAACCCATATAGGGTTGTTAGGGACCTGAAGTGAGCTAATTCTGATAAATCACCTTAAAAAACGCCTAGTTGGAGTCAAGCAGCAGTAAGTGGTAGAGGCTATTAGGGTTAATTAAACGGACATTATTGATGTTTTCTGGATGTTAGAGTTGTAAGAAAATACTGCAAATATATAAAAGCCCAAAATGGTCTATATTCTTATCTTGTAGATAATTGAGCTCTTTGGCTATCACAGAGCGTAAGTCATTTAAATTTGCAAAAAACACAAATGTCACTGTGATGGACTAATGAGTGATCAGCTTGGGTGAGAACACCCAGCTGATCTGGGTCAGCGTGGCTCTGGGCGTGGAAGGCTCACCTGAGGGTTGTTGCCAGAATGGCATAAAAGGAGAACAGGAGGGGAAGATCGTAGGCTTCTGGTTTTCCTGAAGCTGCTGCTTTTCGGCCATCTATCCTGAAATGAGCATTGGGTGCTGAATTCCTTTAGGAAAGCTTCAACCTCCATCTCTATCCTGAAAGTCTCCTGGCTTCAAGCGCAGATCCCTCAGCCTTCCTGCACAGAACCTTCACTACAAACTTTCTGGCTTCCACCACTGGCCCTCGAGCCTTTCCGGTGCAGATCCCTGATACAGACTTTCACAGGCATTACTGTGGGCTCCAGACCCTTGACTGGATCCTTCAGGTCTCCAGAATAAAAACAGACATTTGTACTCTTTTGTGCCTGATTCTAGTAAGCACTAATAATACAGTTACCCATTTGAGAATACTGATTCCATAGGAGTAAAAGGTCCCTTAAGAAACATTTTTAATAAGTACTTCAGGTCCCACTGGAGTCCACAGATCTAGTCATCCATAGATTAAAGTTGAAGGCTTTAGTGTGTATGCTTGTTTTTCATATATGTGTATTTCTATTTCTGTGGAGGACTTGGATAATAGTGGCAGTCTAACGTCCCCAGCATATCAACTATAAAAAGCCAAAGACGTAGAGAGTAGAGGAAGAATCAAGAAATAAGTTCACTATAATTCTAGAAAAAGATAATTAGTCCAGTGTGAGATGAACCATGGTTTCCTTTGGGCCATTTTCCAAATCTGAATGTGTGAGGATTACTAGGCTTGGTCAGGCTGAGTACAAGCCTTTGACAATGTGAAAAAAAAAAGACCAGTTAAGTGCTTGGGTTATGCAGAGCAGGGAGCCTGGGATATGTGTGAAGTTGTAGGACTCCGTGGACAGCTTAAGGAGAAAGAATGATGGCAAGCCCCCAAAGTTGTGAAAGTAGAATGAAATTTTCCACAATATTGCAGCGCTGAGGAAGATCCCATCCAAATATGTAGCTGGTCTCATTACAAGCAGCAGCTTGGCGAGGGAGGGTAAACTCTCTAGAGTGCAGCATTACTTTTTTTCCACCCAGTTTTTCACACTTAGATAAGTGGAGATAGAGATCTGAATCTATGAGAAATTAATTCTAGGGCCCTCCTCAGATATCAAAATCTACAGATACTTGTATCCTTTATATAAAATAGTGTACATAAAATGCTGCAACATTCGCATAAAACCTATGCACATCCTCCCATGTACTTTAAATTGCAGATGTTATGTTAATGGTTGTAATGCTGTGTTGTTTAGGGAATAATTGCAAGAAAAAATCTTTACATGCTTTGTATGGAAATGTGTTTTTGCATATTTTTGATCAGTGGTTGGCTGAATTTGCTGATTCGGAAAGTGGGAGAGAGCAAGAGAGCAGAGATAGAGAATGCATTATCAGAAAGTTTTTAAATTCACTTTTTCTTATACAAACACAAAAAGATTGAAAGTAAAAAGACAAAAAAACCTGTAGCATATACAAATACCACCTAAATGAAAAGCTACAGTTATAAAAAATATTAAACTAGAGGCAAGATTCAATACTAGCAATAAGAATGTTTCAAAATGAAAATGGAGTCAATCCAGGAGTCTCTCAGCATCAAAATCTGTAGATACCAGTAACATAGCCTTAAATTATGTGAGGCAAAAATTAATAGACGTAGAAGAAACAGATATGCAGTCATAACTCATATTGTAATACACTTCTCTTAACAGTTGTTTTAAAATAGAATCCACACACTACTCTGGTTAAATCCAGTTTTCAGTGTAGAATTATCTGTGGCATGCTCACCTGGCTTCTTGTCCAATAGTTTTTTGTGACAAGACACTCACTGATTTTTTGAAATGGGTGAATCCAGTTTCTGACTGTGCTAGTCCAACTAGTCAGATTTTGTTAGGTAGTTACTGACAATGAAAGCCCACAATAATATATGTGTCGACGAGGAATATCTAGAAGGTAGGATAAAATCTAGGTTCCTGAATCCTGATCTCAAAATTCAATTAGATTTTCTCTTAATCATACTTATGACCTGATTGAATTAAAAACTTTTTGAGGATAGGGACTTGCTTTTGTGCTGAACACCTTGATGGAGCAGGGAGTGGCACTGGTAAGAAAAGATATAACAGTTCCAACAGGGTTGCCTTTACCTCACGTGGAGTTTTCTGCTGTGTGACCCCAAGAGACCAACTCCAAATCACCGTTCTGGATTTTAACCTAAGGTAGAAGAGCTATGTTGGATGGAAAAAGCCTTTATCACACAGGAATATACTTTGTGTTAATTATATAGCTCCTGATAAACATTTGCTGTTTAAGAGATGTATGAAAGATTACCAGTATAATTATCAAACAAAAACGCTTTGAAATCCATCGATGAAGAAGATTTTGTAAGTATATATATATATATATATATATATACATACATACACACACACATATATATCAGTCCAAGCTAGAGTAGTATTAAAATCAGTCCTTTATTTGTTACAGAATAGCACTCAGATTTATTGCAGTAGCCTATTATAAACACAAGACACTTTTTATCTAATTGATTTTTAGCAGATCTTTGTTTTTAATGTTGTAAAGTTCTACTCTTATTCAAAGTTTAAAATGCCTTGCTGTAAGACCATTAATATATATTTCCCTCTGCTAGAGTGATTTTTCAGCTCTTCTTGACTGGAAAACAGAGACCAATATGATAATAAGTAGGAGCACAAACATATTGTCTGTAAGATATCTGGTCATAGGACAGGCTCATTACTGTTGTCATGGAAACCATTCCCTCACAGGTTACATGCTTGTGAGCTTCTACTAAGATGCAAATTCTAGCTTAAACAAAGCAAGCTTATTCCAAATGACATGTCAACTTTCAAGGGGGAACAAAGTGACCCTGAGCATTTTATTTATTTGTGTTTCCCATATGCAATGTTCTATTAGAAAGCTTACTTTTTTTTCATATTATAGGTTCATTTTTGTTTTGTTCAAAAGATGTTTCTATCCAAAAGAGAAGGGAAATAAATTAAAATGAGATCTTATAGAAGCTCCTGCTTCACATTTACTATTTGCTTTCTGATTTGATCTACCGTATCAATTCCTTGCTGAGACAACACAGATTCTTGGATTTACCCTTCTTCTCTTGTCTTTCCCCTATCCATATCTATAACTCCTACAGTGCTATTATGAACACTGTAGTTTAGAAATTGAGAGAGATGGGGTGGGAAAGCTAGGTTGCCTGGATACCTTGGTTTTGGAAGTGGAGCTGGATTCTCTCTCCTCCCATCTGTGCATCTTGACCTTGGCCCATGAGGACACTGCTGTTCTGTTCCCACTGAGGTACAGGGCAGTTTATTGGTTTACTTTTTTGCTCCCAAAGAGAACTAGCTAACTCTTTCAGTGTCTGCCAGATCTGCACAGGGACTGTCTTTCGAGCCTTGGCCATTGATGTATCCTGAAGCCAGATATCTGAAGCCTCTGTGATTTCCTTCACTGAGGTGCAGGAAACATTCTGTCCTTTTACCTGCCCCTTTCTCCCTCATATAGCAAATTTCTTTTTGTCCCATTCCTGTCTGATTCAGACCAATCAGTATTCCCCATGCCCATGAACACCTAATTGGATTTACCTATGTGTGATGCAGGCTATGTTATCCATCTAGGAAGGTGGCCGGATATGGAGACTCTTCTCAAAGTTTGAGATTTGAGTTAGAATGGAGTCATCTCACTCTGGTCTTAAGCTAAAGTCACATTTTTTAACACTGCTAGTAAACCAGAGAGTGAACCATATTTGACTTCCAACCCAGAGGCAGACTATGTGTGAAATACAGGGGATAGAAAGAGTCCTACCCTCAAGGAAATTGTATCTTAGGAGAGAAAGAAACATGCAAAAAAGTAATACGTTTTCTATACTGGCACATACGATATCAGTCAGTGTAAGGAATATTATGTTTTGGTAATAAAGATCCTCTCAAATTGTAAGGGCTTAAATAACAAATGCTTACCTCTGGAGAGGAAGATGCAGGCCACATCGTGGTCACTTGTCAGGATATGACAAGACACTGGTGGATTCCAAGGAAGTGACTCATACTGTTGAACAAAAAGATGAGGGTTGAGAGGAAGTGTGTTGGCTCAGGCAAGCTGAGATGCTGGCCTGGGGTAGCAGCAAAGGTGGAGAAAAGTGGTCAGCTTTTATGGGTTGGGGTGAAAAAGGACTCAATGATATCTCTTTGGCTTTTGCTCTGATGGATTTGGTAGTTTGTCATACTATGTTCTTAGTGTATATGGGGGAAAATATAAAAATTTCTGTTTTGATTACATTATCATGGAGATGCCTACAACTGGAGAAGTTGAGAACAGTTGTGCATAAGAACCTATACACAAAGGGCTTGGACTGTAGGTAGTAAATTGATAGTCATCCATGGATAGAAGATCTTGTAAAATAAAATTTTTCTATAAAGAATTTCACTTTTAATTATGTATCAGCCCCATTATTTACAAGGGACATATGCCAGGACCCCTTGTAGATGCCTAAAACTGTGGTAAGAAAGACCTTATATATACACATTTTTCTATAAGTACAAATTAAGTTATGGTAAAGATTAATTTATAAATGATAAAAATTGATTTATGTATTAGCCACTTTAATAATATAAAAAAAAGTGATTAAGTATAACATAGAATAGTTATAACAGTCTGTAATAAAATTGCCAAAATTACTACTACTCTTGATCTTTGGGGCTTGTTCAATAAAATATGGATTCCTTGAAGTCAAGAACTGTGATATCATGATGATATCAAAACAGCAAGCAATGTAACAATTACAAGTTATTTCTTTCTGGAGTTTTTCATTTAATATTTTCAGATTATAGATTAATTTATGCAATTGAAATCATTGATTGGGCCAGGGTTCTATGTACCAAACTAGAATATATATTTCTAGAGCTACCATAACAACCCAGACTGAGAAACTTAACAGAAAATGAGTTGCTCACAGTTGTTAAGGCTAGAGGTTCAAGGGCAACCTAGATTTTCTGGAGGTGTCTCTTCTGGGCTTACAGATATTTATCACGTTTCTTGTATATTCTCACTCGTCTGTTTCTTAATTTGTTTTTTATAAAACCAAATCCACACTGGTAGATCCCGCCCAGATAACTTCATTTACCTTAGGTACCCGTTCAAAAGCTCTGTCCCCAAACGGAGTCACGTTCTGAAGTACTGGGGGTTCAAGAGTCCAACATATGAAGATTGAGATGATGCCACTTAACTCATGATGACCAGATCATGAATCTCGTGGACCTATCAGCCTCCTCCAGTAGATGTCATCCTGCAGCCAATCCTGTAGCAACCGGGTCGCCCCAGCTTGTGTTACTTTGAAGCCAGTTCTGGAGAGTGTTATTTTATCTATATTTTTCACTATCTCTAAAATCAAAATTTTAGACTTTTACAAAAATATCATGCTACTGATATCACACATGAAGCTAGAGGGCAGGGTGAAGTCACTGAGGCAGAGGCTTTAGTTAAGTAAGACATGAGGATGGAGAAGGGAAAAGGACCATGTTTAGTAGTCAGATGGGCAAGATGATTTCAAAGAGGAATGAGAAGAAGCAGTCGGTGAGGGTGGGAAATCCAGACAACTGAGAGTTCATAGACCTAGCATTACAATGTATATTAGGGCTGCCATTGACAAATGCCACAGACTAAGTGACTCAGAAAATTTATTTCATAGTTCTGGGGATAAAAGCCTAAAAGTGTGGACACGTTTGGTGTCTCCTGAGGCCTCCTCTGCCTTCTTTTTACCTCTCTTCTTGCTGTATCCTCCTAAGGACTTTTCTCCATATGTAAGTGAAAAGAGAGAAAGAAAAGGATGGAGAAAGAAGGATGGAGAGGGAGAGAGAAAGAGGAAAAGAGAGAGAAACTTAACTGGTGCCTTTTCCTCTTTCTTAAGGATGCCAGGTTTATTGGATTATTAGATTATTCATCTTTATAATCTCATTTAGCCTTAATAACCCCCTCAGAGACTCATCTCCAATTATAATCCCAGTGAGGTCTGGGACTTCATTGTACGCATTCTGGGGTAACAAATTCAGTCTATAATAGAATCCTGAGAGGAAAGTATTATATAGAGAAAGTCAGATCAACCTTGTCAAGTGTCACGCAGAGTTTAGGTAAGATGAGGTCAGAGAATTTGGCCATTGGTTTTAGCAAAACATGGGCCATACTTACTTTTGATGAGAGTTCATTTCAGTCGATTGACAGGAAGTCTGAATTGAATACATTGACACTAAAAATATCTTTTAAGAGATTTGGTCTAAGAAGTGGCAAGATAATAGAATAGTTAGAAGAAATATAGAGGAAAAATAAGACTTTCTTCAGTGAGTGGTTTTAATGGCCTATGCACCTTCTGCTGGGAAGGAACAGAACTAAAGAATGAAATCAATAAAGCTTTAAATATGGGAGAACATTCTAGAATCAAAGGCTTTGAGGTGGCAACAAGGAGTGAACTTTTAACATTGAGGAAAGAATTTAAAGAAAGAGATGTTTCTTCATTATAATAAGAAATGAATCAGAGTACATGGCTAGAGAACGAGGTGAGAATGATGGAGGAAAATATGAATTTGTTCAATTTTCCCAAAAGAAATATACCAGCTGTTCAGAGACAATAATGTGGAAGAATTACTGGGGATTTGAGATGAGAGAAGATATGCGATATTGATCCTGCAAGGTGGGGAACGGAATTTATGAGGGGCAGGCAGTATTGAGGGTCCCTTTGAGTCTGGTCAGTAAGAGAGTGGTCCACCAGTGGAGTTTAGCTGCTCAGGTGAGGGGACAGATTTCTGATTCAATGAGAGCAGGAGCATTGCCAGTGTAGAGTGATTCAAAGTTCTGTTGTGATCAAAAGACATATCTGAATTAAGCACTGAAGGGATGCATTGAAAAGATACATAGGCTGTTGGTTGAGAGATAGAATGCTTGGGATGGAGTTTATGGAAAGGGGGAAGACACTGCACAGCACATAGATTAGGATGGGGAAAATGGGAGCAGATGGCTAAGGGGGAAGGGCAGAAAAGAGCTAATGAGGTACAAGAACTGAGACCAGAACATTTGATGAATTGTTTGTACGCCTGTTGAAACTTCCAAAAGCTGAAAATAAAGGGGTAGTGTGTGTGTGTGTGTGTGTGTGTGTGTGAGAGAGAGAGAGAGAGAGAGAGAGAGAGAGAGAGAGAGAGAGACAAACAGACAGACAGACAGACACACAGACAGACACACAGACAGCCAGGCAGAGAGAATAAGCCAGGTGCTAAAGTCAACAATCAGTTAAGGAGAGAGGCTGGGGGATAAGGCGACCACGAAAGGATGACATAGGCTGGAGAATTGTAATACAGCTCCAAAGAAGCTGGGTTTTGTAAGAAGAAAGTATGATGGGGTAAAGAGAAGCAAAGCAAGCACTTCTATGTATTTTCTAGCTTGAAAGAGCTGCTATCCAGAGCAGTCTGGTGGTGACGAATGCTCTGCGATTCCTGGAGTCTGACTGAGGCTAGAAATCCCTGTGGTGGAGCGCATGGGACTCTCCTAAGTGGAGTCATGCCACCAGTGTGCTGGTGGTGTCTGTTTTTACATGATGTGAGGAAATACATGACATCACAAGAAGCTCTGTAATGTGAAGTTTGTACAATTTTGGCCCATTATGTGTGTTATTTACTGTTAACATCCTGAAGGGGATGAGTGGTGAATTGTAAATTGTGGTAGTCTTTATGCAAGTTCTTCTGAGGAGTGTGAACTTCAATCGCTGAATTTTTATGGTCTTCAGGGAACGCAGTACTGTAATAGACAAGGGGAGATGGAATTGCAAGTGACCACTTTGCACATGGGAACAATCAACAAATATTTTAGTCACTTGTTATAAAAAGTAAAGCATACAAGATGTCACAACTATTGCTAAATTTAATAAACTGATACATGATATATTGTCAATATTTCAAATACAAAAAATAAAAAATATAACAAGTCTATACCATTAGTTTCTAGTAGGACTTATGTCATTTGAAAATATACATTTCATTTTATGTCATCAATAACTTTGCATGTAATGTATATGTATATATAGAGTGAAATCTATTTAGAAGGTTAAACTATCAAAGTGTCATACATAAAAGCTATATAGAAACAAGAAATACATTTTTGAATAAACCATAAACTACATGCATCATATATGATAACTTAAAAAAGTAAAGCATAGAGAATTAAATGCTCCAGGATACCCACTCCTGTATGACTATCTTTTATCTTTTTAATAAAGAGTTTTAGCCGACAAAGAAGTAGATTGGAAATTGGAAAATCTAGACCACACACCTACACTACTGCTAATCAATTCAGTGAACGGTCTCTGGCAAACAGTCTTCACTGTGCCTTCATTTCTTCATCTATAGCCATTAAAACCTATGAATTTTGCCTTGGCAATAGGATAAGCATTGAGTAAGGCCAACGTTTGTCTTTGTACTTTATACACCAAGGCCACCAGCATCACGTTTGAAATGCTGTATTGACAGAATAATGGGTTGTAAGCTAATGCTTTGGAGGCATTAGTTGGTCTGGTAGCCAAGCTTTGTAAAAACCAATATCATACAAAATTTAAAAGAGATGGCTGGATTTGAAATCACAAGACTTGCAAACCAACGCCCCTGATTTCTAGATTGGATGAATCATTTAATGTCTCTGGATCTCAGTATATTTGTCGGTAAGGCAGAAAATTTAATACATGATTTACTTCTCTTGAGGAAATATTGAGAATTTCACAAGAATAGGTATGAAAGACTTTTGTGAACCATAAAAAGAAATTACTTCTAGTGAAATTCGAGAAAATCTGGACGTAGAACCATGATGGATTGATTTTTATAAATTCAGCGACCAGTTAGGAAGCCTGTTATACAGCAATCATTCAATAAATGCTTACAGAAATGAATCATGAACTGGCTTTACATTTTATTCCTTCTTTCTCTTTTTCCATACAGGCTGAACTCCAATTCCAATCATGAAATCCACACTGAGTCATGTTTTGTTTCCAGGCCCTATGATCCTCAGGGGTCCCCTCCCCTTCCCGTCTTTTGAGTTCCCCTCCTCCACCATGATACTGGCTCACTCTATGGCCCAATTGAAGTGTGAACTCTTTACTCCATTGCTACTTTCAAAATATTCCAATGACATTACTGAAGAAGTCTACTCTGGCCCTCTGGACTGTCATATTATACATGTGTAACACTGAGAATGCTGGCGGGGGATGAACCTAATGTCCCATTTCTTTACATCTCTTTTACAAAATACTTCCTATTAGGCATTATTCCAAAAATTATTTTTTGCAGATGAGATATTGATTTGGAGGCATATATTTGTAATGTTAATATCTATTAAATATATATTTCTAATCAACTGAGGGAAAGTTTTCACATAAGAATTAATAGAATAGCTACATATGTTACCCTATCTAGAAGTGGCTGAGGGGACACTGCTATTTCAAACTGCTCTGGGATGAGACAGAAACCATCACCGGCAGCTGAAAAGTGAGTGGGAACTGCATCTTTTTTCAACAACAAAATTCAAGTTGGTATATGAACAAATATCAGGTACCTAGAGAGTGGGGGAGAGGGAGGTCAGTGCTTAGGATTATGTGAAAGGCCACATATTTGAGGAAAGATCACAAGACCAGCCAAGGACCTAGCCTTGTGAATTGTCCATAGTTCTGATACCAGTGGATCTGATGAACATTCTTAGGCATCAGCGCTTCATTAGGTGGGTTGCATATGGCCAGTTTGAAGATAGTGCTCTGTGTTTGATCCTTACCTTTCTTAGACCATTATTAATGTTGAAATGGAAGACTTAACTTTCCTCTGAGAATTATTTACAAGAAGATAGTCATGATAATGGTTAAAGTGAATTGTCAACCTGATTGTCTGGGGAGCTGCCCAAGGGATTAGTAAAGCACTTTTCTGGGTTTGTGTGGGTGGTTTGTGGAGAATGACTTTGAGCTCTACACTTGGTCTCTGGCCCCTTCTTCATCCTACTGATCCTCTGTTCTGCTTCCTGGCTATCATGAATTAAGAAGCCTAGTTAAAACATGCCCTTCTACAATGATATTCCTACCTTAGAGCCAGCTAACCTTGGATTGAATCCTCTGAGTGTGCAAGCTAAAGAAATTATTCCTCCTAAATTGTGGGTGTTGAGCAATTTATCCCAGCAACAGGAAATCTGACTAATACAGTCATGGAGCTCAAACTGCTATTTTATTGACACACTATTTGTTAGCTCTTTCTTTCTTTCTTTCTTTCTTTCTTTCTTTCTTTCTTTCTTTCTTTCTTTCTTCTTTCTTTCTTTCTTTCTTTCTTTCTTTCTTTCTTTCTTTCTTTCTTTCTTTCTTTCTTTCTCTTCTTTGCCCTCACTACATTCTTCATATCTTCTTTCTTCACTTCTTTCTGTCCTACTTTCTACTTTCTCTTCCTCCCTCTTCTTCATCCCTTTCTGCTTTTCTTTGTTTTGTCTTCTTTCTTCTCCATCTCAGTCCCCTTGTTTTTGCCTCTCTGTTTTGCTTCTTCTTCACTTTCCTCCTCTTCTTGCATCTTGCTGTTGTGAAAAAAGCAGCACAAGAGTTTAAAGAAATTAGAGTCAATAGCAAAGCCTTTTATTGCAGATGTGGGATAAATATATGTCAAAAAGCTCTCATGTGGGGGAACACTGGAAATAAGTAAGATGACTTAAAAGGATTTTTAAAAAGCCAGCTCTAGCTGGGTTTGGTGAACCATTGCCTGTAATCCCAGCACTCAAGAGGCTGAGGAAGGAGGATCTTCGCAAATTCGAGACCAGCCTGGGCTACAAAGTGAGCTCAAGGCCAGATTGAACTGCATAATGAAATCCTATCTCAAACAAAAAAACCAAAAAACAAAAAACACAGACACACACACACACACACACACACACACACAGACACACACACACAAAAAGACCAAAGCCTATTCTGACTTCTCTGGCATGAAAGGGAAAGAGGGATAGGTACAAAATTCCCATAAAAGGTTATTTAGAAGGAAGATATCTAAGTCCTTTAAAAACTTAAGCATTTATAAGAAAATAAATATTAAAAATTCTATATGTTATTTTTTGTTGTAACAGAAAAATGTGACTCAATATTTTTAAATAAAGAAAAGCAATATAGATAAAAGAAAGTTCCAGCGTAAACCAACTGTCAAAGGAAAGTTGGAGTAAAACAAATAGGGAAAAATCTTTTACCATGTGTTATGTACATGTACCAACTCCAGACAAGGAATGTAAACATTTGGTCCACTAGCATGTAGTAATAAAAAAAAAAAGACTTACAAAAGGAAAGAAATTGAACTCAACTCTGAAGCAGGAGGTTGAAGGCTTTGTAAGCTCTGGGTTGATCTCATGGAAAAGTGTTGGAGGGCATTGGGGATGTCGGTCAGTGGAATCAAGTAATCCGAGTTTGCTTAAGTTTCACCCACTACTTAGGTTCTTGAATGCACACCCATGAGGCTGAGGAAAGAACACTGCAAGTGTGAGGTCAGTCTGTGTAGCTTAGAAAGACTTTGTCTCAAAATAAAAAACTAAAAGATGTGGGGAGATAACTCAGTGGTACAGCATCCTTGAGTTTAATCTCCAGTACCACCCCCTAGAAAGGATAAGGTTAAGTTCCTTCAGACAGTCCTTTAGCCAAGAGAAAGGGAACAGGGAATGGAGAGGTAAAATTGAAAGGGTGTAAGGGAGGGAAAGGGGGTGGATATTTTAAAATGCATTACATCTGTAAATGACATTGGCATAATGAACCTAATATTTTGTAAAATTAATATATACTAATGAAAAAATATATATCAAAGTTAGGTCTCTAACCTTTCACAGAGACAAGGAGATAAGGGACTTCTCTTGGTGATTACATTTCTAAGGAATGGTTCCCAGGTACTAGAGAAAGATAGTCATGAGTTATAAAACTGATGTGGAATACATTTGTATCTCAAAAAGGCAGGCAAAGAAGTTAAATTTGCAAGATTTCAAAAATAAATGGTCTTTTTGAAAGGGAGTTTGAGACTTAATGGTCAGGAAAATCATGCCTAAAATTAGTTAAGCCAAGGGGAAAATTAAGGCTTTTTTGGTCGATAGTTGTGAGATTAAGCTAATCACAATATGAAGGATAATCTCTGTATTTACTGATGTTCACTTGAGAAAATAAGGGGGCGCTTTACAGTTCACAGCTAAAGATTAAACAGTAGCGTCCTTAGGCACAGTTGCTTTTAGGTGCTTAAGGCTTATTCTCAGCCTATTTTGTTCACTTTTTTATTCACTTCATTTGTTCTATTGTTTCTTGTTTTGGTTTTTAAAACAGGTTCTTTCTGTGTAGTCCAGGCTGGTCTCAAACTTGTGATCCTCCTGCCTTAGCCTCCCAAGTGTGGAGGCATAATTTTGTGCTCCCTTATTGGGCTTCCTTCTTTTTCTAATTGAGTCTCAGGAAGCTTTTACATTCATCTTGTCAAAATATTCACGGTCAGTTCAGCCTTGTATCCTCCTGCAGTCAAATTTTTTATTCTCAGTAATATTAAAAAATTCTTATGTGTCTTATTTTTAACTATTCATCTTGGATTGTATGTCCAGCTTTTAATCTATCTCTTAGGTCAGGAGAATAGAATATATTCCTTTCCTCAGGCTGGGTGTTACATGTTTGTGAACGGGAGGGTGAGTTTGTCCCCAGTGAGAGTGATGGTTCTAAGGAGAAAATCACTGTGCTTTTCCAGAAAAAAGTAAAATACATGACAGAAGGTCTAAGTCAAAGGTTGACTGTGTCAGGGCTTTTTTTTTTTAATTCCTCTTCTGACTTCTAGTCAGGGAATGAGTAGGATGGAGGTAGGCTGAAGACAGGAAGAAAAATGCAAGGCCCGGGACCATATAGTCAGCCTGGTTCTGTCATTGTTGACGAATGACAGAACTGAAAGGAACATGACTAGTGTTGAGTCATCTGAGGTGTGCTGCAAGTCTTCTATAGTAGGAAAGTTCCATCGGGCTGACTTGATGACTAGCATGGTGCTTCTCCTCTTCTCTTTATGAGATTCCATGTTCTTCAAGCCTCTTTATTCTGGATTATTTGGTTCCCACATTGACCTTTCTGAAATATAGAGATGTGATCTGTCCTTTTCTGTTCCTTTTGAGATTCCTACCTGCTCTTGCCACCAGCTTAGCTGCCTGCCTTTAGCTTAGAGATGATCTTGAGTTAGGGCTCAAGATAGAACATCCTCAGTGGCTGCAAATTATTATCATCTGAGAACTGAAAGATTAGAATATAATGAGCAGTAGGAATCAATATCCTAATTTATGTGATATCATTCATTGAAGTGGATTGGTGTCTGCTATGAATTTGCTGGTAGAGAGAAGCATTTTGATAACGGCTGTATGGCTTTGGAGTTGGACCTACTTGAGTTCCAGCCCAGAGTCTCTCACAAAACTGTTTGACTATGAGAAAATTACTCAGCCTCTCTGAGCCTCAGTTCTCTCCTCTAACTGCAAATGTTGAAGGCTCCTTCTGTGCATTGTAAGGACTGATGAGACAGTTTGATGTGTAACCCGCACAATGGATTCCGCTAGCGTGGCAGTATGCTGAAGTTTAAGAAGAGACTGCAGGAAGTTTAGTATTCTGAAGGATAGTGGTAGAACCAAGGTAGTTCAGCCATGCAGGACTTGACTTGAATAAGTTTCTTCACTTTAAAGACTTCCCAGGCAATGAACCTTGGTGTATTGTTTTACTATGAACTGATAAAAGATATCTCAAGTTATCAACTCTCTTTCACCTCTAGGAAGCTGGATAGATCTTGGGGAGGCTGAAGTTTGCTGGATGTTATCGTTATTCAAAAACAGCCTTATCCATCTGCTTTACTGTGCTATATAGAATATTTTTATTTATTCTATGTGCCATACGGTAAAATTCTTTGCAAAGGTAATACTCTGGCTTATTTCTCTTTAGATATCACGATCCTTTATGTGCTTCACACACAATTAATTGTGAAAAATAAAAGCCAAATCCAAAAGGTAAGTTGGTAAAGATTGAGCTGATTCTTGAAGAAGTAAGAATGTTTAGCATATAACCGGGAAGCAGAATGAAAGATCAGAAGTAGAAAATTTTAACTGCAGTTGGGGAACAGAGAGATTGACTGACTGTAGCCGTCAGTGTAATCAACATTAGCTGATGCAGTGATTTGACTGTGTCCATTTACCTTCACATGAACCCTAACATAAGTTAGAGTCCGCTTCCATCTTTTAGCCACACCGAGACATGTGGCCTCCAGGCTTGCACATGGAGAGGGTTGGATAATCTCAGCAAGTTTACAAATATCTAGGCTTGGCTTATGTCATTTTTGTCACAGATCATTGGCCAGAACTTATTTACATTACCTCATCATAATGGCCAAGGAAGTTTGAAAAATTTATAATTCCTATTGAATTAGAAATAGAAAGTGTGTTCAACCCATAACATTGCTCTGCCGTAATGGTTTCTAGGCCAGCTGTGTGGGAATCCTGATTACCAGCAAATTTGATTGAGAAACAAGGTATCATGAGACAATGAATTGGGGAGTGTCGCTCTCAGAGACATAAATCAATACATTGTAGTAGAGCCATCTCCACTAAAGAGTATGAAAGATAGGAATTCATATTTCAGCTAGTTGGTGTGTCAGGTTAGTGGTGGAGCCACCAGAGTTTTGGTTGGTTCCCACTTCCTGTTCCTGCCTCTGTTCAGCTATTATATCTCTCTGAGTCCTATTTGTACACTCAGAGGAGGCAGAAGGTGGTATCACAAAAGTTTGGGAACCATGTTGCTGATGCTTCTTTAAAGAATGCCAGGTGTGCTGTACAACACTTATGGAAAGTCTCTTTTTTAAAAATCAAAGAAGAGAAGGCTAAAGAGTAGCTTATGTCTTAATTTTACAGAGGCAAACTACCTGTCAGGCTAAAGAGTAACACTTTCATTTTTATATTGTGCAGATAAGATGGAGCCTTTTGAGCAGGACTGTCATTTTTGGGTGCCAAACTATGGCTTATGTAGCTGCCTTGGGCTCTTGATGTCTCGGCAAGCTAGGTTAAGATGTCCCTACTTTGTGCCTACTTATCTCTGTGCTCATGTTTATAACTGCCTTGACAACTTTTTGGTGCCAACATCTGTTTTGTGTGTCCCTCATCCGCTCTAATGAGATTATCCTGGGCTAGAACTAGCCTCACTTGTTTTCTTACCTCAGTGTTCTACATATTGCCTGATAGAGGAGAGAGCAGCACATTATGAAGCATGAGTTCTCAAAAATTATTTACAAGTCCATTTCTTCCATCTGCCTCCTCAAATCAATTTGGCTAATTGGTCCTCCAACCCTTCTGTGAAATGATTATTTCTGAATCCCTGCCCTAAAAGAAGCAAAGTAACCTCTGAATCATCAAAACAATTTGGTTATACTCAACCCATATTTGAATGATTGATATATTAGTTGTATAAAGATATTTGGAATGCTGTTTCTCTGCATATGAGGATATTTTATTAAATAGGATATACTAGTTTTTAACTATTATGATCTATTTATGTTAATTTAAGTAATCTTTTTGCAGAGGTGAGTGAGATCAGACGCATGTTAATATTTTATAAATATTTAGTAGAGAATTACAACCAAAATTGAGTAGGGAGACTCAGTACATATACTTTTCCCTTGCTGTAGGCTAAGTCTTACATGACTTCGTAGATAAATTGAAATGATCTCAAGTTGCTGGACACCTGAAATACCATAGGAAGTATGTTAGGCATTTTACATGTATTTCCCTTTTTAAATCTGCAAATATCCTGCAGAGTTGGCATAAGTGTTTCCATTTTACAGATGATGAAAGGAACATTCAGGGAAATTGGATCTGTTGAGTTTGTAAACTAACATGTCTATGGAAAATCTGAGTCTTTAGTACATTTAAGACAATACCTTTTGTATCTGAAATGAACTAATTCATAATTCAATGGCTGTTATTCTACTCTCCCTTCTTCCTCCCCTTCCAGTTCTTCTGTAATATTCTAATTAACTGGCATTGCCTGTGTGTCTCTTGAGTATTTGCCTCACCTTCGATGGCCTGAATGCAAAACACCTCTAAGCACAAAAAGATAAACTTGTAAATGTTTCTATGGTAACCACTGACTCCTAAGGACTGCTTCACTTCTCTTTTGGCGCTGTATGAAAGCCAGAACAGTACATGTTTTAAAAGTTTTATTTTACAGCAAAGTCTACTCGCCAATGATCTGAGGTTACTATTTTAAAAAGTATAATTATCATACAGCCTTTGCTGACTGTTGTCAATCTAAATGGAGCAGCTTTGATCTATTTTCTTCCGTAACACTAAGCTCCTCTGTCAGTAGATTTTTTTCCCACTTTGTTTTCTCTGGAAGCGGCCCTATTGGCATGGTTTTTGTATTCAACTGAGAAAAATAATACACAATCATGTCTTTTAAATAAAACTGTATTGCAATACTTGATATATCTTTGGCCAATGAGACTATTTTGTGAGTAGAAAATCACTTTAAATGTCCTTTTCTTACATTTTACTTGACAAATAATCCAGTGTTTATCTAGATAGTGAGGGGTTCATGGAGTAGCTTGATTTCATGTGGCAGGTTTCTTTAAAAAATCAAAACAAATTATAAAATTCTGGTTTTCATAATGATTTAAAACAGTGATCATATTTCTAAATAAGATACGGAGAAAAATTGTTATATTGTGTGGGAATGGGAAAAAATGCTCATATGCAAGAGAGTTGTCCAGGAAAATATAGAGTAATTTTCTCATTGGAGAAAAAATAAAGGATATTTGTAAGCTCTGAAGCAAATCTGTGGAAGAATTAAGAAACACAAGCAAGTGATTTGAAGGCAAATGCTCACATGTGTATTGCGCATCTCCTTCTACGGTCTCAACACAGTGCTGTAGACTGTGGGGTATTTAGAGAGGAGGATGAAGTGGAAAGTTGTCTGCAGGAAACTTACAGTCTCTGTGAGGCTGCAGGAGGAGCATAGCTAAAGCAATCAGAGAGTAATGGCTCCTACAGGGAAGTGAGGACTAAAGTGCTGCTCAGGTGTCCTCCTAAGGAAGCTTCTGCTATGGTTGGTGATGTGATTTCTGTTTCTACAACCGAATTTCTTTTATCTAGTGTCAGAAATCTTGATCGTTCTATGCATCTTATACACTCTCAGTCACTTGGGGATTTTCTTTATCATTTCACGTGTGTCCTTCACCCTCTTTTCCCTTAACTGGTATAAGAAACAGGGACCTTTTGTAAGATCTCACACTGAAAGAGTCTAGAGGGTGGAACTGATTTGTGTTGGCTTTGGTCCGGAACTGGCATCTGCTACGGTGTATTATTTTTTCTTTTTTATTGTGGTTCTTGGCTGTCAAGTTTTCTCCCACTACCCCATTCTCATGTGTTCTTTGTTGGGCTAACCAAAATATGTTTGGTTTCTGGTCACATGATTTATGGTTCTTCAATACTTCCATGGACAGACAGTTTTCAGAGTTACTTTTTACCTGTCTGTGTCTGTTTGTCTGCTTCTATCCATCTCTCCCTCTCTGTTTCTAACTGTTCAATTGTAAGACAGTAACAAGGTCTATGTTTATACTAGGAAAATTGGGCAAAAATATAAAATAGCTATTTTTAGATACTTAATGACATGCAGCATAAAGTCTTGATCCATCAAAGAAGAAAAACATATGAAATGAGCTCCACTGTACTCCTACTTTCTGCCTAGAGGGAATGTTCAGTAAAAATGTATACAGAAAATAACTTGAAAATAATGTTCAAAAGGAACATACTGTTAAGCAAGTAAACTGCTTGCTATAACAAAGTCCAAAACTCTCAAGACTCACCACAATTTAGCATTCAACCATGTTAAATTTACTGTGTCTTGCATTCAATCAAAAAATGCCAGACATATGAAGGAGCAAAAGAAGTCATCCATAGCCAGGAAAAGAATAAGACAGTAGAAACAGGTCCATAAATAACAGAGATGAAACAATCAGGAAATAATCTTAAAAGCCTGTTTATAAATATGCTTGTGACTTTAAAGAAACAGGAACCAAAAGAGGACACATGGGAGAAATGTTTCCAGAACAAATGGAGCCTCTAGAGATGAAAAATAATCTCTGAAATAAAAATTCCATTGAATACTTTTAAAAGAAGTAAAAAATTTCAGTAGAAAAGATGAATTAACTTGAAACATGTTAATAAAACTATAAAGAACAAAGACAAAACACTAAATAAAATATAGACAAAGTTCTGACCTCCCCAAAATAAAGCTAATGTCATTTTCTTTAACTGAAGTCCTAGAATGCAAATTTTTCTATGACTCTAAAAATATTTAAAATATTAATTGTACTTTAAAATAATAAAAATAAGATATCCCACAGTAATATCAATCATATGAAATTTGGGATGGCAATATTAATATGAGACACAATAAATTTTTGGGCACTATTGCCAGAGATGATGAAAAAATATTTTATAATAATAAAAATATGGATTCACTATAATGACATAATCACATTAAATTTGTATGAACCACATAACAAAAAGTTAGGATACATGAAAAAGAAATTTGCAGAACTGAAGGAAAAAAGAAAAATTCATATACATAGTTGGAAATTTCAACACTCTTGATAATTGGTATTGCAGTAAGAAAGAAAATAATAGGGCTATAAAAATATTATTGGCCAACTTTACCTAACTGATATTTATAGAACTCTTTACCCATGAGCTCAAGAGTGTACATTCTTTTATTTACCAGGGTAGACCATTTGTTAAACAAAACAAATCTCAACAGATTTGAAAAGATAGAAATCGTGCAGAGTATATTTTCTGACACACAGAGGAATTCACTCGGAAATCAGCAACAAAAAATATGTGGAGAATCTCATATTTGGAAATGAAACAATTTACAGGAGGTGATTAAAATATTTGGCAAGCATTTGGGGAACGGAGGGGAGGGAAAAGGATGAAATAAGGAATTAAGAGTCCACACAAGGAATGTAAACATTATGTATTGCAAATGTACCTTCCCCTTCCTCCCCAAACTGAAGAGGATCAAGATATGGATGCAGAGGGGAGGCATGGAAGTGAAAGGGGTTGAAACAAGGAATGAAAATGTTATGTACATGCGCCACTTCCCTGCAAGGAACTTAAACCTTGTGCACTGCAAACATGTGCTCATGAAAAATTTTGAACATTTCTAAATTTATTACAATAAAAGAAACTTTACTATTAATCCCCTCAAAGTACTCTGCCCTCCTCTGCACATGCTTATTCTTCTTTATACCTTCTAAAGCAGTGTCTGCAAGTCCTTTACTGAGTGTCTTTATAAGGTTTGTTCAAAAATATGGTTCTTCTAAGTGCTATTCAAAAAAATGCCATTCAAAAAAAAAAAAAAAAGGCAGCCCCAGAAAATCAATACAGTGTATTTTCATCTACATTATTCACTGCATCTGGCACCATGGGACTTCTAGCTCTTCCTCAGAGTCAAAATGACTACAACATGTAAATGTTTTGAGTTGATTTGGCACATTGAGGCAGCTGCAACAGTGCAACTGAAGAGATAAATGAAAGAGGACTTCCAGAACTGCCTAAGAATATGGCAAGAACAATAAATGTGTTCAAAGGGAAAGGAAATATTCTGAGGGGAATTCATAGCGATAGGTCTTTTACTGTACATTTTTTTAAATTAAACATTTACCTTAGTTTTTGATTACTTCACAGATGTTCTGAAGTAATGGGTGGGTCAGAAAAGAAATTACAAGAGAAATTAAAAATATTGTAACTTACATAAAAACCATGCAATTGGGGGATGCAGTGTCTTACTTTGTTTGGGCTATCATGACAAAATTCCATGGACTGTGCTACATGATTAATAAGAGATTTATTTCTCATCTTCTTGGAGCTGAGAAGCTCAAACTCAAACCCAAGGGACCACTTGATTTGTTTCCAGGGGATGGCTTGCTTCCTGCCCTGCATGTGGATAGAGTTAAAGGGGAGGAAGGGAGGGAGGAGAAGAAAGGAGGAGGGATGGATGGAGGGAGAAAGAATATTACCTCTGCTTATAAGGCCGTGATTTCACCATAAAGTCTCTACCCTCAAGACCCAATCTAACTCTCTCTCCCAAACTTCATTCTAAATGCTATCATTTGTGAATTAGGACTTCAATATATCAATATGTTGAGATTGGGGCAGATACAAAATTAGTCCATCCCTGACATGCAGCTAAAATACTGCTTAGTTCTTGAATAAACACAAGACCTAAACAGTTGTCCAGAACTATTTTATAATTCCATATTCAAATTGAATAAATATTAAATAGTAACTTCCCATTCTTCCTCTCCTGTGTACCTCAGTTCCTGGTTAACATTGTTCTGCATTCTATTTCTAGGATTTTGAAGATTTTAGGAACCTCATACAAAGGGAATCATATATTTGTGCTATTATATCTGGCTTATTTTATTTACTGTAATGTTTTCAAAGTTCATGTTACAACTGAGTTTCATTTCCTTTTAAGGTTGAATAGTATCAATAGTATTACTTATTAATTTTGCTTATTCATTCATGTGCTAGTAGATATTTGGAGTGTGTCTAATTTTTGGCTAATATGAATAATGATTCTATGAATATTGATATACAAACATCAGTTAGAGTTCCTGACTTAAATTCTTTTGGATATGTATTCTGAAGAAGTTCTGTACTATTTTACATAGCAGTTGTACCATTTTATATTCCCATCAGCAGTGCACAAGAATACCCATAACTACAAAACCTTATCACCTATTCTTTTGATAACCATCTGATAAACATCTAAACCATCTGGTATGAATCATTGTGGTTATGGTTTGTATTTCTTTAATGACTAGTAATATTGAGCATGTTTTTATGTGCTTTGTGCCCTTTTGTATATCTTCCTTGTAAAAATGTCTTTCATTTTTGAATTTTTAAGTGTTCATGTCAGAATTTGTAATCAATGACCTTATATTACCTTAAAAAGGTAGAAAAAGAGCAAATAAACTAAAAATAAGAATGAGCAAAGCAGTAATAAATGATTAAGTCAATGAAATAAAATCAGAAATATAGAGAAAATGGATCAAAACACTAATCAATTGATAAGCCTTAGTGATTCCTATCTCCTGAATATCTCTTTACTTTATCAACATTCTAAAATTTAGCTCTCACACACTACATTACAGTGCTGTGTGTAGTGTGAAATTGCATGTATGTTGTTCAGAATTGAAAAGACCATGTTTTCATCTTGGCACCTCAGTATCTGTCATAACACCCCATTAATAATTTGTACTCAATAATCACTTGATCAGTTAACTCAAATCCTGACAAAATCAAAATCACTACTGAAAATAAGACAGAAACATAAACAATGTAGAATAATACAAGGAAGTACAGTGGAAAGGTTACAACATTTAGAATCAGAAAACTCCCCTCTCTATCATATTACTTGACAAAAGTCATTGTGATTTTGTTATTGTCATCAGTAAAATGGATACAATTCAAGCAACAAATTAATATGTGGTTTGTGGTCCTTATTCAACAAAAAAGATCACCAAAAATGGTATTCATCCTTCTCCTTTGTTATCTTCCTTCAATTTAGGTTATGTTAACCTAAGTCATCAGATGGAAGATCCTTGATGTTAGGTACAATGACTTCATCTCTTTTCCCTTGAACCCAGAAAATTCCTGGAACAAAGAAGGGCATGTTAAATCATTTTTGAGCAGTGGGGTACAAGAGTAGGAAAGATATGAGAGCCTAGAGAAAAGAAAAATTGCTAACTTTATTTCTGAAAAAGCAAATGCAAGATCTATTGCCCAATTTCCCTGGTTTCTCCAAGTAACACTTGTCTCTTGAAATGCCAAGGATTAGATTAAATATTTGGTTCCTCGAAGCCTTTTTCCAAGAATTCCTTGATATCAGACTCCAAATTGTTTGCAGATTATCTGGCAAATCTCTGCACTTTTCTGTAAACATTTGAGATACTTTCTTGCTAGTATACACTTTTCATATAGGGCTTTATTCATCAACTAAGGCTTGTGGAATTTGTCCATGCTTTCAAAGCAAAAGCGTGAGTAGAAAAAGGAAAACTGTAAACTTGACCGTGAATTAGCATGAGGTAGAGAACTATGAATCTGGAAGTTTCTCATAGTTCCCAGTCAAGTTGTAAAACTTCATCTATTACAGCAGGCTTCTCTGCCTTCTCTGTTTTTCAGACAACACCCATCTTTTCAGGCCCTCATCTAATCACTCCTCACTAAATGGTCAGATTATTATCCACTGCCTATTCTTTATATGAATGTGGTGCCACAAAATATGACACCTATTTAGAATGTTTTGTGAAAAGTTATATTTCTACTGTACTCTATTACTAAACGCTTTCACATTCATCTCATTTGCTCTTTGAATTTATTTGGAGAGCTAGGTATTGGTGCTACCACAGCAGTTTCACAGGTCATATATGGGCAACTTTAGAGAATTCATGAGGTCGTGTTCCTAGGAGGTAAGTTTTATGATTGCTAACCCACCTAGTTACATTATGGAGCTGGAGCATATGGTTTCTGCATATTTTCCTTGTCTCTACATCTCCAGCTCATGCCCATGTGTCTTCATAAGAAAGTCTAGGGGAGTACTAAGCACCAAGCAACAGGATACCTCAGACAGACGTAAACAGGTGTAAAATTTCTGGTTTTGCCAGAACATCCTATTCCCGCTCTTTTGTCATGTTAACATCTCTTTGCTTTGGATTTCAAATTGCTTTTCAGATACATATTTGCAAAAAGACCTAGAATAGTAGAAAAGAAAAAATAAACTGTGAGGAACCTCATGATCATATAAGCTACCACCATCTTATCTAGACCAGCAATGATTTGTCTTAAAAACAGACCCACCAACTTCGCTGGGGAGCCAATGCCATGCATTCCTTTCTTCCTCATCATCACAGGAAGAGCTGACCGTATCAGCCAGGACTAGATACACATCCAAAGCCCTGGTCAGTGTTGCTGGTCTGGCAATAGGGATATGGCCCAAGAAAAGCCAGCTGGAGATTGTTCTGGGATTGTTTTCTTGAGCCTAAGCTATTGGAAAAGATATGTTTCCATTGGTAGGTGGGACACCAGTCTTGTATTATGAATTTCTGTATTGCTAATCATATGCCAAACCTACCAGAGAGAAATGCAGCACCAACTATATCATCTGAATCCTTGCACACTTGCATGTAACACTAACTCTAATCTTCCCTGTTGATAATTATTTTTAAATTTTAAATTATTTAATTTTTTTTACTTACTTGAAAGAGTAATATATTTGTCACTTTTCTGAGAGTTATGATTTTAGTTAATGATAGGGTTAAAAAGCAATAACTCAGATGATTTTTTTAGTGTTATGGCTTATATCTAGATATATACCCAAAGCTTCATGCACTCAGGGGCTTTGGGGAGGTGACTAGGCCATAGGTGTATGGTACTGGATCATGGGTGTGTGATACTGGATTGGTCCACTGATGGATTTATAGCTGGGTGTGCTGTGGGAGGTAAAACCTGCTAGGACAAGGTGGATCACTGTGGGTGTAACCTGAATATATATATATATATGTTTCTCTTCTGCCATACCACCCTACCTGCAATCAGATGACTATGGATTAAAACCTCTGCAAACTGTGAGCCAAAATTCCTCCTGTAATTTGTCAGTTATTTTGTCCTAGGTATCAGGTAATTTATTCTGACAATGAGAAAGTAACTAAAATACTTAGTGCAAGATTTTTTTCTACCTTATCAGATTTAAATACATGACACTTTAGTCTTCTGGGTCTACATCTATAATCTTCTGTATTACAGTGTCTAGATAACAGTGTGCACAAGCATTTACTCATGTTTTTGAATTGCAATAAATTACATATAGCATGGAGTTTTTTCTTGTTTTGAGTTTTTAAACTACATTAATATCAGCTACTTATTGGCTATGACATGGTGAATATGTGATATTTTTATGTTATATAGTTATAACAACATTTAGAACTATACAGTGATTCTTACATGCCAGATACTGCTAAATCTACTCAGTAATATAAATTATTGATTTTTACAGTAGAGAATAGGACAGTCAGAGAAATTATATATAAATTGTGCAATGTCACACAGAGATTTAGATATAAAATTGCTATTCATTTTTAAAATTTTTTTAAATTTTATTTTAAAAGGGAGTAAAATTAAACACAACAAAACAACAGAATGGGACATAAGAAAGCATAAATTTCAAAGCTAGACAACCAGAGATCTTTACTATCTGTCATATTGTCTCTTGTTTTCTTCCAAATGGTTGTCCTTATCTTTGCATATGGAGAGCTCATACTAAATAACATAGCCAATCTTTTCACAAGATGTGTAGTTCACTGGCTCCCACTTGCTAGGCAGGGGGGAGGGGGAGAGGGGGACACGGGATGGGGGACAGGATGACATGAGATGTCTGATTCTCAGCCCACATGCAGGCAGAATCACAGTCACCCCCCAGAGACGGGAAGAGTTCCTTGTTCTCCCGGCACCCCAAGTCAACTTGCACGGTGCAGGTCCTGATACGCCAGGGTATCTCTCCTTTGGGCCGCCCGAAAGTCTGCCACACTCTCAGCAACCCCCCAGAGAGGAGAAGAGCTTCTTGTTCTCCCAGCACCCCAAGTCAACCACATGATGCAGGTCCTGAGGCACCAGGGTCGCTCCCCTGCAGTCCCCCTAAAGTCTGCCATATTCACCTGCTATTTCTTTCTGATGAATTGACCATTCCATTTCCAAAGTTCTGAAATGGCCAACAGACCACAGAAAGAATTCTCTTCAGGCTCCTTTTTGAAACCAGCAGCTACAGCGATCTGATGGCCTTGCTTCAGGGCCACAAAATTGCTATTCAAATTCAGTCTTACATGATCCTAGTGTTGTATACCCAGAAATCTTCAATATTCTCTGCTTTTATCCAAATTTTTCAGTTTACTGATGAAAAATCTAGAGCACAGAGAATTTTATCCTTTGTTCAAGATCACTCACTCACTGAGTGACAGATATGGGTCCTATTTATCTAGTACTAAGCCCTAGACAATACTGTGAAATTAATCACTCATATGTACTATTGGCTTCTTTTTTTTTTTTGTAACCAAAATACTGTCAATGTAATGACTTACTTCCCACAATGACTGAGCTGACATTTCTAATTATGGCATCTGTGCTCCCCAAATTTTATATGCCAGGGTTTTGAAGACGTCCTTTAAACACATAGATGTCCCATTCTTTGGTAGAGGAAGCCAGGTATATTTTAGTATGAATCTTGGCCAGGGATAAGTACAGGTAGCCACCAACCATCACAAGGAGGAAAGGCTTCAGAGGGCAAGTGTGAAACTGCATCAGAAGTCTTCTGATCTCCACTAGAGAAACCACAACTGTTGTTGTGTCCCACAGATAAATAGGGAGCTAGGTGTAAGGTGAAAGCCAAGGATGAGGATCTAAGTAGCAGAGGATTACAGTATATGCCAAGGAACAAAAGCCAAAAGGTGAGAGTGTGAGGACTTCCGTGTTAAATTGCATTGCGTTGCTCACCTTGGTAGTTTTTACTTCATCATGATTTGATCAATGCAGGTGGAATAATAGGAAAATATTGGTATGGAAAATTTGGGGGAGGATTTAGAAACATAAATGGTGTAAAAGCTGCCTAACTGTGGGAGGAGAACAGTGGATGTTTTTGCTAGTAGGATCCACTGCAAACTGCTATTTCCCCAATTTGCATAAGTTCCACATTGAAGTACTTACAGATTAAAAGCATTTCCTGAAAGCTCTTGGAACACTTCACAGTTTTCATTCTTTAATTCTTATATGTCGGTATACTTAAAGATATTATGGAAAATTAGTCACCACACACAAATGAAGAGAGAGCCCGAGGAGAACAGACATTTTCCATGTAGATTGTAAGAAGATTTGTATACAATAACTTGAAGAATTTAGAAATGCCGGTTTCTCAATTGTGATAAGGCAAATGGCTATTTGATTCTACAAAGGAGAAAAAAATCTAGATAGGAAAATTGTTGCCTTTGGGAAAAGAATCTGACTTTCTCTATGAGAGCTAAAATCTCACTACTCACTTTTTGGTTGCAACTAATGAATTTGGCACCTGCCCAGCAAGACAACATCTCTCTCATCAGTTCAGTAATTTTTTCCCCTCATTTTGTCCCTAAGAAAACCCAGGCTCATGTTTTACATTTCCTTTGATTTTCTTTATTCAAATAGAGTGCAACTATTTTTGAACCTGATTAAAGTATACACTTAGCTCCCAAATTATGTACTGTTTATTTTTCTCATTTTGTTTAAAGTAATATAAGTTCATTTTAAAAAATTTGAAATACATAATAAACGTACTCAAAAAGCCAGATGTTACCTCACCACTCTAGGAGAACTACTCTCCCTACTTTAATGTCTGTCTGGTCAGGTATTTTGGTACATATTGATATGTTATGATAAAGATTTGTGTTTTGGGTACTACCTTGTAGGCTACTTTTTTTATGCCATGAAATGGACTTTCTAGCACGTACCTAGCCCATTTCTACTGCTGCATTTTTATGATGTCGCTGCTCTTCTCCTTCCATAAAAAACTCTGTAACAAGCATCCTTGTAGGTCAATCCATGGTTTATCTTAAAGCAACACAATTCTAAAAGTGAAATGCATCCCTGGATCCTAAGTAACACCTTAGCATTTTACCTTTTTGCTATTGGTTTGTAACACAAATATTGGTTAGACTGAAATATTAGTGGGTGTCATGGTTTATGTGGCCCCATGCGTTTGCATTGTGCATTTGTGATTGGTTCATTGTCTAGGGCTTGGATTGATTTCAGTGCTACACCTGCCTAGGGGTGGAGCCATATACAATGTAATGGCTGGAAGAAGGCCTGTCTCTCTCTCTTGCTGGTTTCTGTCTTGCTGTTTGCAGCTGCCATGAACTGTGGCTCCGCCATGCCACCCTGCCTTGGAGCCGACTGAGTATAGAGTAAAACCTCCAAAAACTATAAGAAATAAACCTTTTCTTTCCCAACTTTTGGCATCAGGTATTTTGTCTCAGCAATGAGTAAAAAGTACCTAATACAGTGGGTAAAGTTGATTGGTAGACAATTTGGTTGATATTAGCTGGATGTTGAGGTCTGGTGGTTGACTGAATGTGATAGTTGTTTGGGACAGAACCTAAGGGAGTAGTAGTTTAAGTGAAGATAAAACTCAGATTTGAGTGCCTAGTGACTCAATACTTGCTTTGTGTCATATATACAACTCCTCTAACTTCAACTTTAAGGTAAATATTACAGGCATTGTTTTAGAAATACAGCATCTGAGTCTCAGAATCTCACTGAGGATCTTTCCTAGAACCATCCTTTGAGGTCTGGGTTTCTTCCATTTGGTGCTCTAGACTTCTGGGCTAGCTAATTGTTGTAAGTGACTTTCCTATGCATTATAGTATGTCTTGCATCATCCCTGCATACCTACCAACAGCATTTAAACCATAATTCTGGCATAAATTTATTTTCTAGACATTGTTAAATGTCTCTTTGATGGGCTGGAGAGGTGAGCAAAATCGTCTCTGGTTAAGAACACCACTATTGTAGGTAGCATTATAATTAATCATTCTTGTAAGCAAATCTGTGTGTTCATGAATTCAGAGTATTTTTCTAGAAGATTACTGACTATCCAGATGTAAACTTTCTAAAGACTTGAGTCACATTGCCAAGTTGTTTATCAAGTTGTGCTAATTTACCCTTACTTATCTAATATATGAGTGAGTGCCTGTGTCTAATGCATCTCTGCCTATATTAGGACCATTTTCAAAAAGTCTTTACTACTTTAATACATGAAAATATTAGCTCATTGAATTTGCCTTTGTTTACTGATACTGATAACTTGTTGTATATAATTGCATTCACCATTTTATTTGTATAAATTATTTACTAATGTCTTATTTTTAAGGATCTGATTGATTTTAATTGATTTATAAACATTATTTTTACATTACCAGTTTTATGCCATTGTCAGTTACTTGTGAATAGTTTCTCTGGTAAGTAACATTAACTTCAAACTTTCCATGATTGTGTTTGATATGGAGATGTCACGTTCAGTCATTACAGTTAAAGTTAGAAAGCTTTTATCTATCACAAGATTTAAATGATCTTTCCAATACAATCTTCCATTTCTTACTTATTTTCTACATTTAACAGATAAATTATTCTAAATTTTGTTCTACTTTAGAGTGGATAATAATAAATTCTCAATGTTTTTTCAGTAGACAAATTCTTTAATAATATTTGCTTAATAGTCCATCTCTGTACTTGTTGAGTGATATCTCTTGTATATTAAATAATGCATTTGCTAGGAATTATCTCAAACTTATTCTTTCAATTACCTTAATGATTGCAGCTTTGCAATTTTGTTTAGTATGTAAAATATCAAGCTGCTTTCTTATTTAACTTTATGAAATTATCATTGTCACTGTTGTCTTTTTATAATTTCTCATAAATATCAAAATCATTTTGTTAGTATTCCTAAGGAATTTCATCAAAATTTTCACTAGAATTTCATGAAAACAATACATTCCCCACAGTAGTGAAATGTAAATTATGAAGGTAGGAAAACAGTCAGCATAGAAACGGAGATAAATTCAGGGTTTCGGGTAAGGATATACACAGAAGGCCATGAAGCTTTAGTGAAGGGAAGGAAGGATACCTGACATGTGGAATTCTGGGAAGGGTACTACCCTACCAACATGAGTATTCGAAGGAAACCTTTCTGAGAAGTATTTTGAGCAAGGTCTCAGGAATGAGAAGGATCCAACCCCCCCGCCCCCAACGAACACGGAAGAGGTATGCAAAGCACTCAAAGCAGAATGTACAAAATTCCTGAGGTGTAAATATCTAGGAATGTTTGAGAATCTGAAATAACAGAGGCCCCGAATCATCACTAGTAAGAGGCAGGGGGATGAAATAATACTGGATAGGATGTTAAGATCAGGTTCAGTGTTTTATTTAGCATGTAATAGGAAATTATTGAAGGACATTTTGCAGGCTACTGTCATAACCAATTTGCTCTAAAATAATTATTTTATCTACACCGTGGAAAATAAATTGTATGGGTTATGAAAAAGGGGCAATAGATCAATAAGAGCCTGCAGATGTGGCATTTATCAGATAAGGCACAATGTTCTTAGTTTTTGAACATTTATTTGTATTTAGCTATTTTATTTAAATTTTTCATTATAATTCTAGAAGTCTCTTAATTTGTTGATATTTATAAATATATAATCATACTTTAGTTAATAATATTTTTGCTTGTCATTCACAATTGTCATTCCTTTGTATCAGATTAATATTCTGTAGTATTGTTCAGATGTTCTGGAGAAGAAATATTATTCAACATGCTTGGTGGTTTTGTCATTTTTTTATTAACTAGTTTGATTTAATAATTTCACATGATATGAATATATCAAAATTTTACAATATAATATGTAAATATACACAATTATTTATCATTTAAAGATACTTTTTGTGATCACTTTTCTTTGACTTGTATTACTACAGGATTGTAGTACATAATGGACATATTTACTGTAGGGAATTGGTACCTGTACATAATCCATTTAAATTCCTTTTTCCCCTTTCTTTCCATTCCTCTTTTATTTTTCCAGCTTCAGATTCTTTTACTCATGTTTTAAGAACTTCTGAAGTTAGTTATCATATAAACAGATTGAAAACCTTACTAATAGGCCAGAAGCATATGAAACATGTAAGAAAATATACTTAAACAAGGTATAATTTAGATACTATCCACGCTGAGTTACTATACTTTTTTCTGTTTTTTCCTATTCTCTGTCTTTTATATCTTTTATATGTCTTTCATATAAGAGAAGGCACGTGATCTTTGAGCTCATGTGTTGGAGTTACTTCACTCAACTCTATGGTCTCAAGGTGCATTCATTTTCTTATAAAAGACTGAAGTTTATTTTTTCTGACAGAGTTGATTTCTTGATGACAGCCATTCTTTCTGGAGTGAGATGAAATCTCGGTTTTATTTTAATTTGCATTTCTTGAATGATCAATGATGTTGAAATTTTTCTTCATGAATTTATTGTCTGTTTGTATTCCTTCATCTGAGAAATGCCTACTTATTTCAGTTGACCATTTTATAATTGCATCTTTAAATTTGAGGGATCTAATTTATTTGTGTTCTTTATATACTCTAGATCTAAGTCTTTTGTCTCAGGAGTAGTTGGAAAAATTTTTTCTCATTCTGTAGGTTACGTTTTCACTCAGGGCTTTCTCTTGTGCAGCTTTTAAAAAAATTTTATTTAGAAAGAAAAAAAAACAACCAAACAAAACAGAAAAAAGGGTAGCAACAATACAGAATTCCAAAGGAAAAAAAGAAAAGAACAACAGCAGCAAAAAACCACTAAGAAATCACTAGTTGATAAGTTACATACTGTCATCTTGGAAATAGTTGTTCAAGTTACAAAATTAAAGCACACAAAGTAGACATTCAAACAGTGAGACTATTAACAGTTCTGCTCAACAATCTAACAAAAACAGTAGTGTGGTCATCTATTTTCCACACTTAAACATACATGCAGTTATATCCTTTAGAGCACTTTCTTTTGCTCTCTTTTTCACAGTAGCAATTACACATTTTGGGTTTTATTACTCCTACAGTTCTTATTACTTTTTTTATTTTAAAGAGAATAAAACAAAAGATGGCAGAACAAAGCAGATCAGAACAGAACAACATAAGCAACACAACACTTTACAATAAGACAACCGAACATTAACAGTAGATGTCAAAATATCTCTTTCTCTGCTATAGTTGAGCGTAGTTTCAGATACAATAATATCAAACATAACAAAATAGTATAAAACCGTTCAAGAGAATAAAAGAATTACAGGGCGTTCTGAACCAAATAACTATGATCAATTCCTACTATAATATCTCATTTTGAATAAAAAGATTTGTTTATACTATCACATATATTAAAATCCCAATAAGACACAACATGATAGAACCAATGGTAATAGCAGAGCAGAAGCATGGTAGGACTTCTAAGGAAGACGATATTAAATCAGCAATGGCTGCCATAATGTTTGTTTTCTTCAAAACTGCTGTTCATACCATCATGCATAATAAAGTCAAACAAAACAGAATAAAACCATTCCAACTGATGAATGAAAACATTGAAAGGCTTCAAAGTAATGAAATGGGAAATCATGATTACCATAAAATTTTATATACTCTTACCAACTCTCATACTAGGGAGACTATACGGTATTTACACATGTGAGTTTGGTTTATTTCGCTTATGATTATGGTCTCAAGTCGTGTCCATTTATTTATAAATATCTCAATGTGATCATTCTTTATAGCTGAGTAGTACTCCATTGTATAAAAATACCACAACTTTTTTATCCATTCCTCAGTTGATGGGCACTTAGGTTGTTTCCAAGATCTGGCTATTACAAATTGTGCTGCTATAAACATGGGTGCACATATATCACTGTGGTAT